>CM060337.1:43856723-43861723 GCA_030674155.1 Stramonita haemastoma
AAACTGCATTATAATATATGTTATTGCTGATTTTGCAGTGCACATGTAATGGATTTTGTTGATCATTAGGGAATTGTATCATTTGGCAGAAGTGCAGAGTGGGCATATTGATACCGTGTTCCATGCTTTTACGTTTATGAAAACTGTTATCATGTTTCTAAAAAAACCCAGTTTCTTAACCACTTAACTTAGCTTGCACTGATAAAATGTTGTTTCTTACTTTCTCCTTCTCCTTTTTTTTTAGTCTTTCTTCTTTTCTCCTCCCATAACTTTTTATTTTATTTTATCATTATTAGTTATTTGGAGACTGCAATGAAGAGCTGTTCATGACTTTCCTTCATAATTGACAACCTCTGTTGGGTACCACCTTAGGAATTGATAGAGAGAACTTTCCAGCCCCCCTTTTTTTTTAATCAGACTCTCTCTCTCCCTGCATCTTCTCAGTGAACTCAGAGCACAGGAGAGAAGATGAGTGTTAGGCTACCACTGCTAGTGGGCCTGCTTTGTGTTCAGTACAGTACAGCTAGCCAGGCATTATCAGGTGACATCAAGGAATGTGCCATCACTTAGTAGCAGTGGCTGTTTCCTGCCTGCACTACACCACTAACCACTGCTGCAGGTGGTGGACCCATCACTCATTCTTAATGATGGACTGTTGTGTAGGTGGTTTGGGGGAAGGGGGGTTGGGGGAGAGGAGGAAAGTTATTAGGAGGGGGGGGGGGGGGGTGAAGAGGGGTGGGGGTTGTTGGTGGAGTGTGTGGGTGTTCTTCATAATAAAGGTGCCCAGACACACATGTGTACATCATGTCTCTTTAGACACACTGTAGGCATGCACATGTGGGCATGTGGAGTATACATGTATGCAAACTTTAATTCCTGCAGGTAGACACGTGCACATGAACAGTTTTCAAAAAACACTGCAGATGGGTATACTATTCATTATACATGTATGTTGTATTATGCTTATGCACATGCATGGACACACACACACAGTGACACACGCCGCATGCATGCATGTGCACACACACACATACACACACACACATACACACACGCACATGCACACACACACACACACACACACACACACACACACACACACACACACACACACACACACACACACACACACACACACACACACACACACACACACACACGGGGGACGGGATAGCCTAGTGGTCAGAATATTGTGCTCGCTATTTGACGACCCGGGTTCGATTCCCATTCGAGGGGATTTTTCCCCTGGAGTTAACATCAGTGCTGACTCCACTCTCCCCAAAAGTCTTTTGGATGAGACTATAAACCGACGCCCGTGCCACACAGAACATCTTGCGCACATGTTAAATCCTGATCCGCTTTTCATAAGAGTAGGCCATCATGTATCGGTGAGAACAGATGACAAGATTGACAAAACTGTATATGCACGGGGACTAGATGTGAAAAAGCACATGAGTGCTTATTCCATTATCCTCGATATAAAAGAAAAAAAATAAAATAAACACCACACACAACACCATTACTCTAATAATCTAAGTAGCTAGGATGTTCTCTGTGCTCTTTCTCCTTATGCTACTCTTTACACACGCCTCCCCTCACCCACCGTCTTTTCAAGTCTTTGCTACCACCACCACCACCACCACCACCACCACCACCCCCCTCCTCCCAATCTTTTTTCCACCAGGTTAATGTAAGGTTATGTAAGACTGAGAGTAAGACCTAGTGAGAATGGAGGAAGGAGAAATGATTAGGAAGGATTTCCTGGTTAGCCAGAGCTACTGTGTTGTGTAGGGCTACCTGGAGCCAAGTGGAGTCAGTCAGGTGGGAACAGGTGTCAGATAAAATGGACAGACCTTTTACCTTCCTTGACCTGGTCCTCTCATTGATCAATTCAATAGCTGGGTCAGTTTGACAGTGACAACCCTGGTCATTGGTAATCTTAGGAGACAGACCCCAGGCCCTATCAGCTGATAGTCATCACTTTGCCGACATGTATGTCTAGATACTGTCCAACAACTTGGAAACCCTACTGTACTATCTTTAGCTGTTGGCTGATGGAACCACATTGGCAGTGATGATTGTAACATGAATGGGATGGATGTGTTAAAGTTCTAGTAAAATTTGTTTATAATGCAACATCTCCCCATTGGTGAATATTGCAGTTCTAGCTGAAGAACAACCCCCCACCCCCCTCCCCCACAAAAAAGTGAAAAATCCCAAAATAAAACAAAACAACCCTCACCCCCTCAAATAAATTAGCTTTTATTTACTAGTATTTTTTGTGAAATTTATTTTAGTAGGCATACATTTCAAAATACCCAATGACTTTGCTCCAATTATCTTGTTTAAAAAAAAAAGCCCCCAAGCCCCAACAGTGTAATATCTCTAGAGCCTGTCAACTATGACTTATGAAGTTTGTGTACTTTGCTGAGCACTATATAATTAAAAAAAAGAAACTGGTGGACATAAAATGATATCAAAGGGCATTGATGATCATGAAAACAGCTACTGAGCAAGACCGTCCCAAAGCCATTGACTCAGCTGTGTGGACAGCCTTGTAACACTGCCTTTTCTTGTCTCCTTCCCTTGTTGGCTGGAGTCAAATGACAGTTTTGTTTTTGAAAAGAAAAGACTCAATCTGTGAAGCCAAGTTATTGTGAATGTTCAATGCGATGCAGCCTGCTTTTCCCATTCTTTTGCTTGGTGGGCCAAACTGAGTGACAAAAACTGACATGATAATAATGACCCACTGTAATGAAAACAGTGCAGAATGTCGCTGTATCAGTTTTTGACCATTGTTGTTGGAAGTGTTCACCCATTTGAAAAGTCCATTCTTCTCCCAGTCAAAATGACATGCACACATGAATGCACTCATGCATTCATATATATATAATATACATACATACATGCATGCGCATGGCGTGTGTATAAGGCAAAAGTATAACCTACACACACACACACTCACACACAGTGACACACACACACACAGACACAGACACAGACACTAACCACAGACACAGCACACGAACACACATCTCACAAACAACATGACAGCACACAGAACACCAGCACAAACACACAAACACACACAGCGACACACACACACAAAGAACACACACACACACACAGACACACACAACACACACACACACACACACACACACACACACACACACACACACACACACACACACACACACACACACACACACACACACACACAGAGTGAAATACATACATGTACACACTCACCCATGCATGCACACATACACACGCAACACATATTGCATGCAAGCATGCGTGTGCGTACCCCCGCAACACCACCACAACACAACACACACACACCCCACAACACACACACACACACACACACACACAATCACACACACACACACACACACACACCACACACACACACACACACACACACACACACACACACACACACACACACTGCCTGCTTTAAAACTAGAGGATTTCCCCCCAGTGAACAAGGAAGCAATTAGATAAAGGGCAATCTGAGTGGCTCTCCTTATTCAAATTTATACCAGTTCAACAGAAATTATAGATAGCGGGAAAGTTTTGCTGACATTTTCACACGCTTCCTCAATTCTTAAAGTCTTTTTGTGTTACTTGAATCAGGGGAGATGAAACCAATAGATTCACATAGCCTGAAATAGGATTTTTGTTTCTTTAGGCCTCTTGGCTTAGATCAGTGCACAGTGAAATTATAAATTGGTTGTTTCAGAATAGATTAAGTAATTGATAAGATTAAATGGGTGGGTTTTTTTTTTTTTTTTTTTTTTTTTTTTTTACTGCTTTGGCAGAATTTACTGTTTTGCCTGAATTGTTTTTGAAAGGTCATCAGAAAAATATCATTGTATAAATTACATAACTTTGGCAGAATCTAGCCTTAGTTCTTTGTTACAAGATCACCTTTTTTTACATTCCTTTGGCAGAGTGTATTATTTAACTAGTTCTTCGTCTTTAGTGATCAACTATACTATGACTCTTTGACTAGGAAGCTTGACCTGCATAGCCCTTATTTGCTGCAGCCCAGGGGGCTAGTTGGCCTTTGGGGAACATCTCCAACGTTGACTGTCCTTATGCCCTCTTTGGCTGAGAGAGTGGGGGTGTGCTGTGGGCAAGGCATCTCCACTATAATCAAATTCTGCCCAATATCCGAAACAGCAGCTGCCTCCTCTGCTGTTTTGGAGGTCATCGTCGAGTATGGCGGACAGACATGAAACAAACAAACAATAACCGGTTCTTTTTTTTAAAGGTGATCTGCAATTTCATTGCTTTTTCTGAGTTTAGCCTTAGGTTCTTTAAGAAATGTTATCTGTCCTTTTACTGCATTGTCAGAGTTTAGCCATAGTTCTTTGTGGAATGATCATCTGTAGTTCAATTGGTCATTGCTTTGGCAGAGTTTGTTTAGTCTTGTCTTTCATGGAAAGATCATCTGCACAATACAACCTGTAGGTCTTACAGTTACTTAACTAGTAACAGCTATGGCAGACAGCATTTTGTATTTTCTAATTTTCCTGAATGCCTAATTTATCATCCAGTTATTCATCCAGAGAATCAAGACTTGCTGTTTCCTTTATCATTAAACAACAAAAATGTGGATGGGAAAACCGAAAGAGAAGATGGATACAATACAGAAAAGAGAGCTCAGAGAGGGGGAGTTGATGAAGAGAGAGAGAGAGAGAGAGAGAGAGAGAGAGAGAGAGAGAGAGAGAGAGAGAGAGAGAGAATGAATGAATAATCTTTTATTCTTTTGAATAATCTTTATTTTTCAAGGGTTACAGAGTAAGCATTACATACTTTTTTTTCATCGGCCCTTGAGAGAGAGAGAGAGAGAGAGGGATGGAGGAGCACAGTGAAATTGAAAAACCCAGACAGGCTGTTCCAGACAAAACTACTTGTGAAAATAGTTGTGGAATACACAGGAGATAGGAATGCTGGAATTGCATTGTGGATAAAGGGAAAAACAAAGA
>CM060337.1:43869223-43876723 GCA_030674155.1 Stramonita haemastoma
CACTCACTCATCCTCACTCCTCACTCACTCACACACACACACACACACACACACACCACACACACACACACACACACACACACACACACACAACACACACACACACACACACACTTTGTATGTAACATAATAGACCCCTCTATGTGCATGGTACAGGATTTAGTGGCGGGTGACCCATATGGACACTTTGATAAACCGTAAATAATGAAATGTAAATTATTCTATAGTTTTAAACCACCCAGATTCCTTTGAAAACATATTTTTTTTGCTGTCATTATTAAAAAACAACAAAACAAACAACCCTAACACACGTAACAGAAGCTTTGGGTTGGACTGTCTACTCGCGCGATGCAAATTAACTTTTGATACAAATAATTACACTTTTGTTTGTTCAGTACTGCCTGTAGTAGTATGTTTTTCCCCCCGTTCCTCCCATTGTGACAGATTCAACACTGCCGTGGGTGTTAGCCGTGGAAAGTGCTCTTGTTTGAAGAGCGTGACCAATGCAGGGGAGGGGGGGGGGGGGGGGGGCGGAGGGCAGGGGGCAAGTGGCACGAACCGGTTGCCAATCTCAGCTAGAAGAGCAAACATTCATTCACATTTTGAAGAAGGTCAGAGGACACGTGTACCTTACTTACTTAACCTTCGGTAGCCTATCGCTGGTCATTCCTTCGTGCGCAATAGATGACAGACATTATTAAATTAGGCCTTCTGACAACTGTGCAAAGTCAGCGTGTGTGTGTGTGTGTGTGTGTGTGTGTGTGTGTGTGTGTGTGTGTGTGTGTGTGTGTGTGTGTGTGTGTGTGTGAGGAGCGGGGAGGGGAAGGGGTGGTGGTGGCGGCGCACTAGATCGAGATCGTCAAGCAAAGTAAAGCGAATTTCACCAACAAAAGATTAAGTTTGTTCTTGTCCTTGGTCCAAACAAAAATACGACCACGACACCAGCCTCTGATATGTAGGTGGGACTTCTCAAAATAAAATCCACATTGTATCGCCTCCTTCCAACTACCACGGAAGGTTGCTTGGTTCTAACCATCGCTAATGTTTGTATTCATAATCTCCGCTATTCTTCCCCTTATTTTGCCCACTCAAGTTGTTCCCGTGTCTCGTTCCCCGTCCACCTCTCTCAGAGATATGAAGAATTCATGTTTTGCTGTCAAAACGGAATATTTGAAATGTCAAGTGTGTTTACCGTGTGTGTGTGTGTGTGTGTGTGTGTGTGTGTGTGTGGTGTGTGTGTGTGTGTGTGTGTGTGTGTGTGTGTGTGTGTGTGTGTGAGCGTGTGTGTGTGTGTGTGTGTGTGTGTGGGTGTGTGTGTGGTGGTGTGTGTGTGTGTGTGTGTGTGTGTGTGTGTGTGTGTGTGTGTGTGTGCTTGTGGAATTTTTGTGATGTGCAAGGTCAAGAAAGGCTCAGATCTGCCTACGCTTTAATCTCCATTCTTGTGAATGGATACACATGCTGCAGATCAACTTCCTCATCAAAAATCACTCATTTCATGTCGGCGTTCATAAGGTTATGCTTTCTTTAGCACTGTATTCTCTCTTTCTGTCACATGCATGCAAGCATGCATACACGCGCGCGAGCATGCGCCCACACGCACACAAATACACACGCAGTATGTGTGCGCGCAGTGAATTGACCTCGATATGTACACAATATCATTCTTTCTTGTTTCATTCCCTCCTCCCCTCCTCACACACACACACACACACACGCACGCACGACACGCACGCACCACGCACGCACACACGCACGCACCACCACCACACACACACACACACACACACACACACACACACACACACACACACACACACACACACACACACACACACAACACACACACACACACACACACACACACACACACACACACACACACACACACACACACACACACACACAAACACACACACACACACACACACACACACACACACACACACACACACACACACACACACCACACACACCTTTGCGCCCATGTGGCAGATTTCCTCCTACTTAAGACTGGACGGGGTTAGCCCTGCTAAAAAAAAAAAAAAAGAGTGTTTGGAGAACGTGGCCCACTCAGGTAGCTCTAGCTGCTCTGACAGGTAAGGGCTGTGCTTTAGCACCAGCCAGCGACTTCACCCCGGGGACAGGGCAAACAGTGTCGATGAACTCTTGGAGCATTGAGGACAAACCAGAGGTGCCCTCCGGCAACACACCTCGGCGTTTGATACAATCGGCATCCGGCTACAATGTGGTTTTCACTCTCTTCACCCAACGCTGTTCCCATGTTGCTGCCAAGCTTTGCACGGGTGAACGAAAATGTTTCGCTTTGTTTTAGTTCATGCTGTTTGTTTGCTGCCAGGCTGGCTTTGATGAAGGAAGATGGATCTATATATGTTCGCTTTGGTCACTCATCTCTGTTTCCGTGGTGCTGCAAAACCTGCCTGGATGAGGGAACATGTTCACTTTGTTTTGGTTCATGCTGTTGTTCCCATGTTGCTGCCAAACTTGCTTTGATAAAGGGAGAATTTGGCTTTGTTCAGTCATCTCGGTTTCCTGTTTGCTGCCAAATTTGCATGGAGGAACGAGAATGTTCACTCTTTGTTTATTTCACACAGTTCCTATGTTGCTGCCTCCTGCACGAATGAAGGAAAACTTTTAGCTTTGTTCAATCCTGGACACAGTCCCCATGTTGCTGCCAAGTTTGCATTAATTAATAAAGGAAAAAGGGTTTGGTATAATGCATCTGCGGTGTATAGATTGGATACATGTATACACTATTTCAGTATTTGACTTTTCATGGGGACTGGAGTCCCCTCCAAAAAACCCCAAACAAAACCAATAACAACAGCAAGCAAACAAACAAAACAAACGCAACAAAACAAATAAATAAACAAATAAAAAAAAATCAGACAAACAAACAAGCAATAAGAATCAGTGACTGAAACGAAGCAGCCTCTTTTGAAACTATGCAGTCCCGACAATCAAAACTGAACTCTTAATCATATTGAGCTTTTGCCCTCAAAGTTGTATTCTGTATAAACTTGCAGAAAATTCAAGTACAAAAAAGGAGGGAAAAAAAGTGATTGTTGTAGTTTCTGTCTCCCCCCCCCCCCCCTGGTTGTGTAATAGATTTGAACATTTGCTATGTTCCTGACAATAGTATGCAAGAGTAACATACTTTCTTTCACTGAAACAAGCACAACATAGACCTCTTTCAAAAATATCACGGTAGAGAGGAGCTGAGTGCGCTGAAGGCCCAAGTGGTATGCTCAACGAAAATGTCATTCAGACACAATTTAGTTACATAAGATAACAGCATAGTCAAGAGACGGATTGGGATATAAGGGAACAAGAACGGTTATTTTTGTGGAACTCTGAAAGGGACAGTGTTAACATCAAGTCAAAAAGCTAATCATTTACAGAACATAACAAAGAACAACCCTACACATCACCGAAAAATAACCGCCATCAAACCCCAGAGCACCACCCCCCCAAAAAAAACCCCACAACAAAACAAATAAAAACAAAACAGTCTACTCGCTATCCGTGATCTAGCACATTGTATGAGTTTAAAAGGGAACACCAAATGGGATTCATAATTATCATGTTCTTCTCTGCCTTTAGTTTTAACAGTCTCTTGACAAGAAACGGGTGAGAAGAGACTAAACACGCTCAGGTGCAAATTTATAAGAATCTAACTAGTGCAGTTCTTTCTAAGCATTTTGTATTGAAGAACTTGACAAACCGCCAGACAGGCAGTGCGCTGGGAGGAGGTTAGCCCTGTGTGGGGGTTAAGGGTCCAGTTAAATGCCGATGATTATGACATTATCGTGATTATATAACTTACAACTAGCCTAATCCTCGAAATTACGGTTGACCTCATTCTTCAAACACAACGCTTTACCTTGCGTTATCTGTTTTGTTTTGTGTGTGTGTTTTGTTTTTTGCCTAATTAGCTAGGCTGGCTGCTGAACCTATGTATTACTTAAGCCCAGAAAGAAACCAAGCGTACAGGTCAGCCGATAAGCAAACTAGTCTTCAGTGTCAGGTGATAGCAGCTCTGACGTTAGTGAGTCCATCCTAATTATCAGATCTTCACACTACAGGTTAGGGTAATTGGCTTATGAGTTGCGCTGGAGTGAAAATGCGGGCAAAGAAAATCTTCATTAGCATAAACCACCACACCACCACCACCATCATCACAGCTCTGTGTGCTGCTCAAGATGAGGAGTGGGGCGGGTGTGCTGGCTAAAGTAGATGGTTAGACCTGTGATCGTTATTAGAAAAACAACAACAAACAACAACAACAACACTTAATTACTGGGTAGACAGACAGATCTGTGTCTGTCGCCAGAAAAGAACAAATAAAAGGGCTGAGGTGATGGAAAGACATTTCTCTGTCTTCAGAAAAGAATCCTGTTCCGCTTTTCGTAAGAGTAGGCCATTTACAAAAACTGCATACACACGGGGACTGGACGTAAAAAGTACATGAGTGCTTATACCATTATCCTTGATATATAAATAAATAAATTAGAAACAGAGAGAGACAGATACAAGAGAGACAGAGAGAAGACAGAGACACAGAGAGAGAGAGGTACCGGAAGTACTCATGACAGTTTCAGTCGCTTTTATTTTACCTGGAAGACATGTAAAGAATGATGATACTACGATAACAATCGGCCCCAGCGATACCCAAGCAGTATGTATAGTTACAAGCGTTTCAAAGCCATTTCAGGGTTCAGAGGATTTGATTAGCTTAATTATTGCATACTCACACGGCCATCTGAAGCTGCGTAATAGAATCACGCAACTCATCCCTTTCATCTGGTCTCGGAAAGCTTTTAGCGTCGCCAGTGCTCATCAGGAACCCCCCCCCCCCACCCCCCAACAAACTAACTCTGTGTGTGTGTGTGTGTGTGTGTGTGTGTGTGTGTGTGTGTGTGTGTGTGTGTGTGAAAAATTTTTATAATGACGTTCTGCCTGATGGAGAAATAATATTCTATGCTCAAGTTCACGCCCTTGCCCCTTAAACTGGAAGTGGAACAGAAAACAACGAAAAAGGTCGGGGAGAAAACAAATCCACAGCCCTTGCTCTCTACCAACTCCTGCTACCCCCCATCCTGGAAAGCAACCCTGGAAAAAAAAAAAGAATCTCGGTAAAGAGGCCGGAAGGTATGCTTGCAGAGATTGGTTGATCGATAATCTTGATTGAAAATCTTTATTTCCTAAGGTAACGGATAAGTTATCAACTGACTCTTTTTACTTTTTCATCTTTTACCCTTTTGCCCTGAATAGGTGAGAGACACAGAGAGAGAGAGAGAGAGAGAGAGAGAGAGAGAGAGAGAGAGAGAGAGAGAGAGAGAGAGAGAGAGAGAGAGAGGGAGGGGGAGGGAGGGAGGGAGGAGGGAGAGAGAGAGAGAGAGAGAGAGAGGAGAGAGAGGGAGGGAGGAGGGAGGAGAGAAGAGAGAGAGAGGAGAGAACGAGTGAGCAAGAGAGAAGAGAAGACTAGAGAGAGAGGCGAGAAGAGAGAAAATGGAGCGAAAGCGTGTACCAGACAACAACAACCAGAGACGCGAAAGAATAATGGTTGAATATACAAGCACAGATCGCACAAGAACGCTATCAATACAGAAAGACTAAAAAAAGAATAATAAAAGAAAAAAAAGAAGAGATTCTATTGTTCCCTGACCTCGCGGTGAACGCGGGTATGTAGGATGCGAAAGTTATGTGGGTGGAGATCTGACTTCATTTTTGCGCTAACAAACAAACAAACGCCCACCTCCTACCTACCTACCTCCCTGCAGTTGTGGAATGCGGATTCTGCTATAATTGCAGAACTGACAAGTTATGGTCTGGGTAAATTTCCGTTTAGGTGTCCGTTCCCGTTATTAACTTATGCAGCATGCTGTAGTGGGCGTGAAAGAACCTTCGGCAACAAGAGGTGTTTGTGGTGGAATGGGGATGTCAGAACCCTGAAAAGAAATAATCACCCCCCCCCCCCCCACGGGCTTGTGTGTGTAGCTACTGCTTGTAATCCCAAAGGGAGCGCGTCCATTTCATACTATCACAATTCTGTACATTGCTATGTTATACGATATTGAATTGTACAACACGACACATAAGGCGATACAATATGATACAGCCACACAACACAATACAGTATGTTGAATACACTCACAAACACAACACAACAAATG
Source organism: Stramonita haemastoma (assembly GCA_030674155.1). Lineage (NCBI taxonomy): Eukaryota > Metazoa > Mollusca > Gastropoda > Neogastropoda > Muricidae > Stramonita > Stramonita haemastoma. The sequence continues at coordinate 43,875,418 of CM060337.1, forward strand.
TAGTACAGCTCAATACAACACTAACATAAGACTACGGCAAGACAGTTGTGCAAGCACAGTGCTATACAACCAATACAATTAACAACATAAGACATCACAATACATCTTGTGGTGCGGTTGTTTTGAAAGTAGAACAATATCAGCAGCATTACAACAACAACAAAAACAACAAGATAAACAACAAAAGCTGTAGAGACTTGGGGTAGAATTGAGTAGAGGACATGCCATCTGTAGTTATAACCATACTGGGGTTGGCCTCGGTCGATTTTGGGGGGTTCCATTTTCATCAAGAACACTCCTCCTCCCGCTCTCCCTCCCCCCCCCCCCCCCACCACACACACGTGCACACACAGCCACTACCAACTGTTAGCCTTGGCCAAGCCAAATTACATTGCTTCCCTGTGGTACCCCCCCCCCACCTCCCTCCCCTTTTCTTGTCTTTTTTTTTTCTAGCCCCCTCTCCTCTCTCTTCCTCCTCTTCTATCCCAACCATCCACGCTGCTCTCCCGACATCATCGAATTTTCCTCAGCACTCAACAAGCTTGGGCTCATTTTTGGCCGCTAGTGTTCTGTGGAAATTGCGTTTCATCAGCGTTTCTGGTCTGGGTCTCACTCTCGTGTCTTGTCTTGTTTTGTCTGTCTTGTCTGTCTTGTCTGTCTGCAGTATATGGTTTTCTCGTGTCTTTTGGCTGTCTGTCCTTGTCTTTGGCTGTCAGGTCTGCTTCTGTCTTGTCTGTGTGTGTGTGTGTGTGTGTGTGTGTGTGTGTGTGTGTGTGTGTGTGTGTGTGTGTGTGTGTGTGCATGCGTGTGTGTGTTGTGTGTGTGTGCATGCGTGTGTGTGTGTGTGTGGGGGGGGGGGGTGGCACATGTACTCATGGGCGTGCACACATATCTCTAGACACGTTTCTGGAGGCTTACATAGTACCACCATACACTGATACTGTTAAAACTGTGATTTCATTTTGGTTTTAGTTCAATGTAGTTGTACTATCCCCTTTCCCCAGACCTGTTTACACATGTATTTTTTTTAGGAGAGAAGAGGAGAGAAGAGAGAGAGAGAGAGAGAGAGAGAGAGAGAGAGAGAGAGAGAGAGAGAGAGAGAGAGAGAGAGAGAGAGAGAGAGAGAGAGAGAGAGAGAGAGAGAGAAGAGAGAGAGAGAAGAGAAGAAGAGAGAGAAGAGAGAGAGAGAGAGCTCTTTTAGTGACGATAATGGGATAACTCAGAGGCTTCTTTGCACTGTGCCCTCATCGTGTGGGGAGGAAAAACGGAAAGTCAAGTCAAGTCAAGTCAAAAACACGTTAATCAT
>CM060337.1:43891723-43896862 GCA_030674155.1 Stramonita haemastoma
TTATTCCAGAGACAGAACTATTTGTCTGACTGAATGCAAAGAAGAAAAAACAAGACACCATGTATGCCAGTGAGAATCTCTCAACACACTTCGTTTTCCTAACGTATTGATTTATGTCTCCTGTTTTGTGGCGTGGGCGTTTAGTAATGGGAACTTAGACCAAATTGATGCTTCTGTCAGGCTTTTTTTTCTCTTTCTTTTCGTCTTTTGTGTGTGCGATTTATCTTCACGTAATTACTTTCATTTGCGTGCCCTCTCTCTCTCTCTTTCTCTCTCTGTCTCTGTCTGTCTGTCTGTCTGTCTGTTTCTTTTCTCTCTCTCTGTGACCGTGGTTGTGGGGGGGGGGGGGGGGAGGGAGGGAGGAACAGACAGACAAGACAAACAGACAGAGACAGACACAGAAAGGCGAAACAGCTGACAGCAAAAGCCAATATTATTATAAGAAAATATTTTCTATTTTTGGAGTTACCCCCCCCCCCCCCCCGTCCCCTTAGCTGGGTTATCATGTGTGCACATATGCACATGCACGCATGCTCCACGGCATCGACATACCACACGAAAACACACACACACACACACACACACCATACCACACCACACAACACACACACACACACACACACAACATACACACACACACACACACACACACACACACACACACACACACACACACACACAACACACACACACACAACACACACACACACACACACGGAACACTGTATACTTCTGGGTTCTTTTTCTCTCCTTTACTCTTTGGGTTGCCTCTCCCTCGCTTTTGATGGTTTTCTTGTTCGGCCTCTCCTTTCTTCTTTCTTTCTTTCTGTGCAACTTTCAAAGTTTGCAAGTTTTATTTTTCTAAGTTGTCTTTGGACTCTCCTTTTCTTTCCTTTTCGTCTTCTTCCTTTTACTTGTCTGCTCTCTTCCTCGCTATCTTCCATTTCCAACTTCTTACATTTTTGTTCTGCTTTTTAATTTTCTTATGCTCTCTGTCTGTCTGTGTGTCTGTCTCTGTCTTTGTCTGTCTCTCTGTCTGTCTGTGTGTCTGTCTGTCTCTCCATGTCTCTCTTTATCTCTCTCGCTCTCTCCCTCCCCCCCCCCTCTCTCTCTCCCTCTCATCATCATCATCTCATCATCATCACCGTCGTCCCTCCGTCGTCGTCGTCGTCATCATCATCATCATCATCGTCATCGTCATCATCTCATCCTTCTTTTCTCTCGTCTCTCCGTCACTCCTCCTCTCCTCCTCCTCCTCCTCCTCTCCTCCTCTCTCCTCTCTCTCTCTCTCTCTCTCTCTCTCTCTCTCTCTCTCTCTCTCTCTCTCTCTCTCTCTCTCTCTCTCTCTCTCTCTCTCTCTGTTCTGAGATCTTTCCATCAGCCACAATGTTGATTTTCTTTTGTTAGTTAGCTACTGCTGCTGCTGCTGCTGTCTTTCCGTGTGGGTGTGTAGCCTGGTTTGTATTAATTGTGTGTGTGCAGTGTGTGTGTGTGTGTGTGTGTGTGTGTGTGTGTGTGTGTGTGTGTGTGTGTGTGTGTGTGTGTGTGTGTGTGTGTGTGTGTGTGTGTGTGTGTGTGTGTGTGTGTGTGTGTGTGTGTGTGTTGTCGTGTGTGTTGTGTTGTGTGTGTGTGTGTGTGTGTGTGTGTGTGTGTGTGTGTGTGTGTGTGTGTGTGTGTGTGTGTGTGTGTGAGTTGTGTGTGTTGTGTGTGTTGTGTGTGTGTGTGTGTGTGTGTGTGTGTGTGTGTGTGTGTGTGTGTGTGTGTGTGTGTGGTGAGTGCAGCTCGGCTTGGGAGTAGAGGGGTTACATCACCGCCAATTGACTTCCACCCCAGCTCCTGAAGAAGTCGTGGCGCGCTGTAATGATTCTTTTGGGCTTTCTTTTTTTTGGCCAGGGTAGTATGTCGACGATAAGATGAATCTGGCGGAATCCATTCTTAACAGGGTTTGCTGGTGCATGCTGGTATGTGCGTGTATGTCATAACCCCCGACCGGCTGTGGATGATTGGTCTCTTCTACGACAAGTGGATGGGGTTTTGTCAACGGGTTTACTAGATATTCCAGATGTTTTTGTTGGTGAGGTTATATCATAGTGTTCGAAGTGTTCGATTTCGGGAGTCCTTTCCATTCGTTCGCATACTGGATAGATCTCAGTGTTATAGTCTTCACCCGAAGGACTTCTCGGGGGAGTGGAATGGAGTCAGTACCAATGTCACAAAGAAGACACACAAGAAGCAAATTCATGTAGCACATGCAGCACTAGTGACGTGTACAGCACAAGCTCTACTGACGAGCGAGTCTATAGATCTATCCAAGCCGTCTAAGCTGTAGTAGTACCACTGGTTTATTCAGGGCAGCTGCGCCAAAGTGATTCTTTTCAGGTCGCTGTCGGTTCAGTGGCGTGAAATTAAACTGGCGAATAATTCAGGTGGGATGGACCTAAAACAGCCTTACCTGAAGTTGCGAAGGAGGCAAAAAAGAAAAAAAAAAATCCGGTTTTCCGTGCTCCGTCGCCCGGCCCGGCTCGCTTGTCGGCACTGTGTGTGTGTGTGTGTGTGTTGTGTGTGTGTGTGTGTGTGTGTGTGTGTGTGTGTGTGTGTGTGTGTGAAGAGAGTACACGTGAGAGAGAGAGAAGAGAGAGAGAGAGAGAGAGAGAGAGAGAGAGAGAGAGAGAGAGAGGAGAGAGGAGAGAGAGAGTATAAATAAATAGTCAGTCAGAGACAGAGGAGAAACAGAGATACAGACAGACACAGACACAGACAACCAACCGCACAGACAGAGGGGAATAGAGGTCAAAATCAGAGAGAGAGAGAGAGTGGGTGGAATAAATAGCTTGGGCTCCTTCCGTTCTGGCAGATGGGTATTGACATAATGGAAAACAGCAGAGCTGGGGCATTGAGTAAATAATTCAGCAGACGTCAATAGAGCCAGCTGACTCAGGTAAGGCAAGCCATTGTTGCCGGGGAGAGAGAGAGAGAGAGAGAGAGAGAGAGAGAGAGAGAGAGAGAGAGAGAGAGAGAGAGAGAGAGAAGAGACAGAGACAGACAGACAGACAGACAGACAGACAGACTGAGAACAGAAGACAAGGACAAAGCACGGACACGACAGAAGACAGACAGACAGATGACAGAGAACACAGAGGAGAGACAAGAGGGAGAGACAAGAGAGAGAGACAGAGAGAGACAGACAGACAGACAGAGACAGACAGACAGAGATAGAGACAGACAGAGAAGACAGACAGACAGACAGACAGAGAGTCAGAGACAGACAGAGGTAAGCTTACCTCAGAAAACGCTGCCCCCCCCCCCCCCAAGCCCCAAGTCTACCTCTCTCTCATCTCTCCCACTCCCCCCTCTCCCCAGCCTCCCCTCCCCTCCCCTTTACCTCTTTCCCTTTTTATGTCTTCGTAGTTTACACAAGAGTTCCGTTTTTTAGCTTGGACTGAAGTAAACTCTTTTGAATGAAGTGACAGTAAAGCGGTGAATAGAGGTAGATAGCTCTAGGTGAGGTGGACATGGTACACTGTGTAAGCAGTGGCAGAGGGGGGGGGGGGGGGGGGGGGCACATGACTAGATTCATCACTACACTACACTACACTACACTGCACTGCACTGCACTGCACTGCACTCACTGCACCACACCTTTCACACACCACACCACACCACCACACACACACCACACCACACCACACTACATGCACTACACTTCACTACACCCACCACACTTTACCACACCCACACCACACACACACACACCACACTACACTACACCACACACCACACCACACCATACTACATGCACTACACTACACCACACCACACCTTACCACACACCCACACACCACACCACACCACACCACACCACACCACACCACACCACACCACACCTCAAAAAGAACAAGCACATCTTTTATTGCCATACAATACATAGAAGCCCATAAGTCTTTTGTAGACCACATTAATAAACAAGTTTATAAAGGTAAAAAAAAAAAGTCACCGAACATGGCATACAATCGAAAAGGTACGTAGCTTAATGATCCTGGAAACTAGTGATAGGCTCACGCTAAGCTAACAGGTGCTGTACTACGCCCTGGCCTAATGCACTCAAGTTGAACTGTTTCCTGCAAGTCTTCGACTGAAGAATTCCCGGCCGGGGCCAGTCTTTGGGAACGAAGCAGGAAATGAACTAAGGTGCATCTGGCAAAGCTGTTCGCTTTTTTTTTTTTCTTTGTTTTGGTTTTGTTTCGTTTTTCTTCTTCTTTTCCTTTCCTGTCTTACTCTTATTTTCCTTCTTTCACCCTCTTACTTTCTTCCTCATAATTCACTTTCTCTCACGGGATCGGAGAAATAGTATTCCGGTGTACGTCGTGTGTGTGTGTGGTGTACGTGTGTGTGTGTGTGGTGTGTGTGTGTGTGTGTGGTGTGTGTGTGTGTGTGTGTGTGTGTGGTGTGTGTGATATCTTCAGATTAACTTGTAATTTTAGATACCCCTCACCCAGAAAAAAAACACAACAATAAGCCCCTCTCCTTCACTACCGCCCCCCCAAAACAAGTGAAGGATGGATGAAAGAGAGTTTATACTATTCAAAATCCCAAAGTAACAAAAACAATCTACCAACAATTGAAAACATGTAAGAAATAGGGTGTGTGAGAAGCACAGATGTTAACATCATCCCCCCTCCCCCTCCCAACAGCAAACAACAACAACACGCTCGCACGCACGCACGCATGCACACACACACTTGCGCAAAGGAGCACGTGCGCCCCTTAGGATGTCAAACACGTCAAGCGTTTCATCCTTCGAAAATAATTAGGTACTCTCTCTCTTCTCTCTCTCTCTCTCTTCTCTCTCTCTCTCTCTCTCTCTCTCTCTCTCTCTCTCTCTCTCTCTCTCTCTCTCTCTCAACTCCCTCTCCCCCCCTCTCTCTCTTTCTTTCTCTCTCTGTCTGTCTGTCTGTCTGTCTGTCTCTCTCTCTCTCTCTCTCTCTCTCTCTCTCTCTCTCTCTCTCTCTCTCTCTCTCTCTCTCTCTCTCTCTCTCTTCTCTCTCTCTCTCCCTCTCCCTTCCTTTCTCTTTCTCTCTGTCTCGCTCTCTGTCTCACCTTCTTTCTCTTTTCTGTCTCTCTCTAACACACACACACACA
>CM060337.1:43896962-43906962 GCA_030674155.1 Stramonita haemastoma
GTGGGCTACTTACTATACTGCCCATCTGCTCTGCTCTCTCCTCCCTCTGACCCCTGCACACCCCTCTTGACCCCTTAACCTCCTTTGATCATGCCCCACTTAGCTTAGCTCCGTCCAGTCACCTTGGCTACCTGGACCCAAGTATGTATTTCTTTGCCGTATACAGTTCCAGCATTGTTTACTTTTAGCCATGGTTAGAGCGTACTACAACGCTGGCCTCCGTCGCTGCAGTGGGGAAGTCTTGGCTAGGTTTCCTTTGGCTACCGTCGACTCCACACCAATCCAATCCAATTCAATCCCATTCAATCTTATTGTATTCTTATTGTATAGCCCTACCGCTTACCACTTACGCTATATCAAAGTTGTCGCCTGGACAATGGTTGAAAAAACTCAGATTAAAACTACGCATATAATATATGTATATCACACATATTCAGATTTAAACAAGATTTAAAATAACTACTCTACCTGTCGTTCCTCGTTTCAACGCCCTGGCCACTATAAAGGTCAGACCAGGATGGTCGTCAAGCTGCTGCAAACTAAGCCACATGAGTTAGTAAAGTTAAAGTCTGTCCCGAGCCTAAGGCTCATCAACGGCGGTGTTATCCCGGTTTCTGTGGCGTTAAGCGACTGAGAGTCATAGACTCCCCCCTGGATAGGACGCAGTCTGTCGAGGGTTAACCCATCCAACACAAGGTTGGTACCCCTTTTACACCTGAACATGAACGACCACCAAGAAAACCCCTAAAAATCCCCAGATCTTCAAAAACAACCAGGCTACTTCCACTGAAGAATAATTGTATAATATTCACGTACAATACTTATTTTCCTGGCTGAGATTAAAAAAATATATATTCATTAACAATGGTTATATCGCGATCACCCAGGTCGTACTAGTAAGTATTGGGAAATTCTCCCATATCCTGACCAGTCCCTTTCCTGTTCTGTTTTTTCGCGGAAAAGAAAACCAAAGGGTCTGTGTGTGGGGTGGAAAACCTGTGTGATAATCAAGCTAGGATTCAAGGATCCGATCTCCCTCACATCCTTTTCTCTTTATAAAAAAAAAAAAAAAAAAAGCTGATTGTGTGTGCTTGTCATTCATAATTGATTGCACACGCAGACTGCTTTTCTGTGATAATCACGATCAGGAATCAATCGATAGGAGAAGGCCAGAGCTGGAGCGTGTGATCTAATCCTCTCTCTCGCTTTTTTTTTTTATTTTCTCCTCCTCTTGTGTGCTCTATCCTCGGCGTTTAGTGGAATAGCGTTTAGGGGAGAAGAAGCGGAGCGGGAGGGAGGGAGAGAGAGGAGAGAGGAGGGAGGGAGGACGGGAGAGGAGAAGAAGAGAGGAGAAGTGAGAGGAGGAGGAGATGAGAGAGAGGGAGGGATGGAGAGAGTGAGGAGATGTGGAGAGAGAGTGATATGTTTTTGTGATGTGTGATGTGGTGTGTGTGTGTGCTTGCTCGTATGCCACAGCGCATCACATGCAAGCCTGTTTGTGCACAAAATATCTTTTCCATGTCTACACACCAACGTAAACTCAAACCAACACACACACACACACACACACACACACACACACACACACACACACACACACACACACACACTATGTCTCTATACACACATGCACATGCACATGCACACGCACACACATCACACACTCTCTCTCTCTCTCTCTCTCTCTCTCTCTCTCTCTCTCTCTCTCTCTCTCTCTCTCTCTCTCTCTCTCTCTCCAGCCCACGCTGACACAGTGCATCCATGACTACTACATCAAATGCAAAATGTACACATGTATGATACGTGTGTACCGAGTGTGAACGTACCCATATTGTAACATGCCAAACAGTGCCTACCGGCTGATCTATCTGCATTGGCACAGCATGCAACATTGATAGAAAACTGAATCATCGCTGCCTGGCCTGGCCGGGTCCTTGTTGCCAACGAGTCTGACGACAGGTCCGCTCATATCATCAGTAGCATGCGGATGATCCTAATTATAAAAAGTGTACTTCTGTGTTTCGTGGAAGTGAAATCACGATAAAAGATGACGCTTGATGTTGGGAGAACCAGCACATGGGGGGGAGTAATTGCTTTTTGTGCAAAAAATAAACAAAAAACAGCAAAAGAAAGAAGAAAGAAAGAAAGAAAAAATAAAGAAATTAAGGCAGGTCATATTGATTTTTTTAAAGATGAACTAAAAGTTCAACAACAACAAAAAAAACCTTCGTAAATAATGGGCTCATGCTATATTTTCCATTCTGGTGGTGTCAACAAGAAGACACCAATTTTGGAACAGAGAGATCTAAGGTAGGTGTGCACTATGAATTGTGCTATAGATCTGAAGTCAAATATATTCGAACAATGAGAGGTAGCCTGAGTGCTACAGTTAAACTTTTAGTTCATAACCCAACCAAACATCTGCACACACACACACACACACACACACACACACACACACACACAACACACACACACACACACACACACACACACACACACACACAGAGGGAGAAACACAAAGACTGACAGACACAGTACAGAGGCAGGCAGGCAGGCAGGCAGGCAGGCAGAGCCTGCAGAACAAGCCAGCTGTGATCTCCTCTCCCCTGAGCAGTATGAAAACTGACGGTGCAGAAGGACAGACAGGACTGAGCACAAAGCCCTGACCGACGGTACATTACGGCACAGCCACAGAATCGAACCCTCGGGCAGACAATATCGATCGATCACACAGCTATTCACAACACAACACACACACACACACACACACACACACACACACACACACACAACACACACACACACACACACACACACACACCACACAACCACATCACTCCAACACCACCACATGGCAAAAAAAAAAATTCAATCCCCTCCCTTCCACCATTAATGCCACCTACCCATCCAACGGCTTTCCTCCATCATCCAATTCTCTCTCTCTCCCTCTCTCTCTCCTCTCTCTCTCTCTCATCTTCTGCTCTCTTCTTCTGTCTGTCTGTCTGTCTGTCTGTCTGTCTGTCTGTCTGTCTGTCTGTCTGCTGTCTGTCTCTGTCTCTCTCTCTCTCTCTTCTCTCTCTCTCTCTCTCTCTCTCTCCTCTCTCTCTCTCTCTCTCTCTCTTCTCTCTCTTCTTTCTTTCTTTCTTTCTTCTCTCTTTCTTTTTTTTCGATTTTGCTTGTTGGACCTTCTGGTGGATGAGTGAAGAGAACTTTATGTAAAGAGGAAGTGTTGTGTCGGGGCAGCAACAAGAGCAGCCCTGGACATGACTAATTTGATCTGATTTGCTTACAGATGAGCCAGTTTCTGGAGTGGATAGATAGTTTTCCTCCTCGGGGATTCGATACATACAATGTATACAGCATACATGTATTGATTAGAATCTCGCCACCATGTTTTTAAAAAGATCTCTTTTTTTTTAAAAAAAAAGGTGAACTGAGGTTTGAAATCATGTATATTTAATCTCTCATCATAACTCGAAATGCTCGTTCGTGTGAATGCGCTTGCCCTAAAATCAAATGTTACTAGAATAAAAATGAAAAAAAAAAAAAAAAGAAAGAAAGAAAGAAAGAAAGAAAGAAAGAAAGAAAGAAAGAAAGAAAGAAAGAAAGAAAGAAAGAAAGAAAGAAGAAAGAAAGAAAAGAAAGAAAGAAAGAAAGAAAGAAAGAACAGACAGAGACAGACAGACAGACAGACAGACAGACAGACAGACAGACAGACAGACAGACAGACAGACAGAAAGAAACCAACGTTTCTATGTTCAGAGCAACCATGGTTGTTGTTGTTTTTTTTATGGCTTTAGCGACTTTAGTCAGAAAATGCGAAATTATTCAGGAACTTTATTCAGGCAATGCGACTTTATTCGGGAAATGTAAAACTGTAGGCCTACAACCTCACAGCATGGGAAGAAAATCAAGCCACAGTTTGTGTTGCATTGGAACAGGCACCATTGAACACCAACATTTCCCAGCAGCAGAGCAGGGCCCCTCTGGTTGGTGGCATCACACTGATATTATATGCTCCCTGTGGGATTTCTGGCCCTATGAATGAAACCCTGGGTGTGGCTGGGTGGTAAGATCGGAATGAGTAGGGTGGGAACAGTTAGGCTGGAAAGTCACAGAAAATGAGGTGGCCAAAGAACTGTGTATCGATCACACACAACGACACAGCTGCATGCAGTGATTTTTTACGATACTTCATCACAATCACAAAAGCAGATCTATTAGCCAGAATCGGAAGAAGCAGAAACCAAAAAAAGGAAGAGGACTCGAAAAAAAAAACACAGCAAATGTATTAAATAAGACTAGCAAACTCTTAACAAAGACTAGCTTTCACGTCGGCATCCCTCCCCCCTCCCTCCTTCCCCTTCACATCTGCTGTTAATAACTTTTATCAGAAAAAGAAACATTATTATCCCTCCTCCCTCCTCCCTCCTCTCTCTCTCTCTCTCTCTCTCTCTCATCTACTCTCATCTCTCTCTCTCACTCTCACCACACACACACACACACACACACACACACACACACACACACACACACACACACACACACTTATCTCTCCTTTCAATTTTGTTGTTAAAACAACAACAGGAGACGGGACACGAGAGAGAGGGAGGGGTGTGTGTGTCGGGAATCATAACCAAGCCTCTTATTATGTGTCTGCCCGAGACAGACAGTGTAAAAGGGAAAAAGAAAATCAGCACAGAGGAGGATCACCCTGCAACACACTAACGAACCCTGGCATTTATCGTCTCGTCTGGTGCCGAAAGCTCTTGATGCCAACATCACACACTTCTTATCTACTTTGGAAAGAATGCCGCCATACACTCGTCTTATTTGTCTATATTGTTCGCTGCTGTGTTCTACTGCTGCTATAAGTTGCCGTTGTTACGGCTGTTTTTTTTTTTATTGTCGTCATTTTTTTTCTGTGGAGAGTGTATAATATGTATTATGTGTCGTCTCAGTTTACGGTGTTTTGTCTAGATACATTGTTGTTGTTGTTGTTGTTGGTGTAGTCCTTTATTGTACTGTTTGTGTGTAGTAAAGTACGTATTTCTTAATGTTTGACTACAATCCTGAGTTACCACTGCATTGTAGTTATTGTTCCATCAGTCTGAGTGTTTAGTGTACCCCTTCGTGGTGTTTATCTACTGTGTGTTTTGTGTTGTGTGGTGTGTGTGTGTGTGTGTGTGTGTGTGTGTGTGTGTGTGTGTGTGGTGTGTGTGCGTGCTTGCGTGTGCGTGCGTGCGTGGTGCGTGCGTGGTGTGTGTGTGTTACCTTGTGGTTGGGAGACCTTTAAGCTTTACAGGTCTCAACAATTCAGTTTGAGAGTGCCTGCAGCTTATGTTCTTTTCTTTTTTTTTAAATCTAAAAATCCTTCATTTTCTTTGAGTTGAAAAAGCAAGGGGTAGGTGGGAGGGGGGGGGAGGGGGACGGGCCTGAGGTAAGGATAGGCCATGGGAAGCTCTAGACATTGGGCTACACAGACTAACGTGTAGACTCACAACGCCAAGATCGCTTGATAAAAAACATCATAATAATAAAAAGGGAACAAAGATGATATTGTGACTGAAGCAGAGGGAGCGAGGAAAAAGAGGAGGGTGAAGGCGAAAGGAGAGGGGGGGGGGAAGAGCTGGGGGAGGGAGAGAGAGAGAGGGAGAGGGGTCCTTATGCGTCTGGCGCTGAAAGCAGCTTCGCTTTTCTTTACTGTTATACATGCTCGTTTGCTTTTTTGCGGTTTAGATAATAGATCAGTTCTTTATTTCCTATTTCCCACTGAGAGGGCTTTTTCTGGTTTGTTTCTCTTAATCAAATCTGCACGAATGATATTTTGTTAAGTGTTTTTCTTACACACATGTATGCGGCGCGCGCGCGAGCGCACGCACACACACACACACACACACACACACACACACACACACACACACACACACACACACACACACACCCATAGACCAAGGGAGGGAAAACCCCAACAACAGCAAACCAACAAACAAAACTCGTATGATTATCATGATACAGAGGAGTGGTGACAGCGACGACGAAACACACACACACACACACACACACACACACACACACACACACACACACAAATGAGAGAGAGACAGAGAGAGAGAGACAGAGACAGAGAGAGACAGACAGACAGACAGACAGACAGACAGACAGACAGAGACAGAGACAGTGAGACAGACAGAGACAGACAGAGCTAAAAACCAGATTATACACTGATAAAGAGACAAGACGAATACAGGGTCTCCCACAAACTCGCAGAAACCAACGCAGTTTCCAAGAAGCAACACACCCACCCACCCCGCAGCAGCAGCAACAAGAGCAGTAGTAGCCTAGTGCTGTAGTGCTGCAAGGCTCAGAGATGGCCAGCCAGATCAGGCTTGGCCACCAGTCGTAAATCACCGTCTCCAAGCCCACCTTTCTCGCTTTATTAGCTGCTTTTACCCACCCAGCCCTCGCACACGCGCGCACCAGCACACACACACACACACACACACACAACACACACACACACACACACACACACACCAAAAAAAAGCAACAGGAAAATGGATACTTTTTTCCCCCACTAGGTATTGCAAGACAGGGAAGACCGGTCTGAGGAGTGGGTGGGTGGTGGTGGTGATGGTGATGGAGGGAGGGTTAGGGGTGGAAAATGTGGGGGAAGGGGGTGAAGAAAGAAGCTAGGGTGGGGGGGGGGGAAAGAAGGTGGGGGGAGGGGGAGATGGGGACAGTCGAAGAGAGGATGTTATGATGGTACTTTCCCCGCTCACCAAAATCAATACACTGCCTTCTTTGCCGTTTTCTTGACACCGCTGAGTAAAGTAAAAGAAAATCTTGACAAAAGCAAAAATAACTATTTAAAAAAAAACAACCCTATGGTCCAGTTTAGAATGTTTTATGGTGTGACCAAAAGAGGTTCCAGGTCCTTCTACTTGATGTGTTACGTAAGCGAGCTTAAATTGCTGGTGGGTGGATGGTTGTTGTTGTTGGTTGTCAAGATTATGTGTGTGTGTGTGTGTGTGTTGCGTGCAGTGTGTGTGTGTGTGTGTGTGTGTGTGTGTGTGTGTGTGTGTGTGTGTGTGTGTGTGTTTTGTGTGTGTGTGTGTGTGTGTGTGTGTGTGTGTGTGTGTGTGTGTGTGTGTGTGTGTGTGTGTGCTGTGTGTGTACGTGTGTGTGTACGTGAGTGTGTGTGTCTGTGTCTGTCCCTCTGTGTGTCTGTCTGCCTGTGTTTATTTCATTTCGTTTATTTTATACTTTTGTTTCGAGAATAATGGGATAAGCATTCATGTGCTTTTTTTTTTTTACACCCAGTCCCAGTGTGTATGTGGTTTTGTAAATTTTGTCATTCGTTTTGCGTGTGTGTGTGCGTGCGTGCGTACAATGCGTGCGAGTGTGTGTGTGTTCGTGCGCACGCTCCATGCACTTGCGCACACGCAGGCGCTTATCTTGCTCGCTAGCTTGCATCAGGCTTGTTTGCTATGAGAGGCTGTGACACTATGATGGCTTTGCCGTCTTTCTCTTCCTTGTTCTGGTTGTCTGACTTCATTCTCATCATCTTCTTCCTTTCCTCTTTGTCCACCTGCACTTTGCATCTGATCGGGTTGGCATTTCACATTGCACAAAGAGACGCTTAAAAAATAAAAAAAAAAAACCCAGACCAAAGACCAGCCAACCAATCTTTCAGGCGTAAATCATCGTCTCAATCCTCCCCCCCCCCCCCCCCTTCTTGCAATAGCTGCATGGTGTCCAAGAACAAGGGCTGAAGGCGGAAAACAGGGATGGATTAGAAAATGAGATAGAGAGCAGCTGCAGTAGACTTTTGGCAAACGACAGAAAAAACGAAATGGAAAAAGACACCATACGTACAAATGCAAAGTTTTTAAACCATGAGATGCTTTCTTTACGACAGAAAAACGGAATTGAGAGAAAAAAACATGTCCACAAAATATACCGTGAGATGCTTTCTTTACGACAGAAAAACGGAACTGAAAGAGAAAATATGTCCTCACAATATACCGTGAGATGCTTTCTTTACGACAGAAAAACGGAACTGAAAGAGGAAGACACGTCCACAAATATACCGTGAGATGGTTTCTTTACGACAGGAAAACGGAATGGAAAGAGGAAATATGTCCTCAAATATAGACTAAACCGTGAGATGCTTTTTTTACGACAGAAAAAACAACTGAAGGAGAAATAGAATGTACTCAAATAGATGCTTTTTTACGAAGAAAAACGAAATGAAAGAGAAAACGTGTACTCAAATAGTAAATACAGACTTGTCCTGAGATGCTTTCTTTGACACCGACTTCTTTTAGAACCACACATACTTTGCCTCTGTCTCTGAAGGAGGGAGGAGAGAGAGAGAGAGAGAGAGAGAGAGAGAGAGAGAGAGAGAGAGAGAGAGAGAGAGAGAGAGAGAGAGAGAGAGAGAGAGAACAACATTATTACCAGTTACAGCTTGGGAACTAACCAAAATCGTATCATGTATTAGGACAATTTCTTATCTGTTTTTTTTCTTTGTCTCATAAAGGGGGTTTCTCTTTGAATTATGTTCTTTTATGAACGAATGACTCCTAGAGATTTCAAATAGAACAACGTCATCCAATACTACTTCACTGAAATTATTAGCTTCTTTCAGATCTTTTGGTAATAGCCATGGCATCTTTTCGCTTTGAAGGAGAGAGTGAAACAACGTACACTGTTCACCACATCCTAACCCTAGCTTATAAAGCATGAATTCGCAGTCAAAATAGTAATGATCAACTGTATAATATAATGTGAAACAACAAATAATCTGACAGATTTTCTCTCATTAAAACTGAATGGGAAATTAATCCTTTACTGGGATAATACATTTTGTTTTGATCTTCCACGTAATTTCTTTTAAGTCGATAATTTCAGAGAAACACTGATTGTGTGTGTGTGTTTTGTGGTTGTTGTGTGGTGTTGTGGTGTGTGTGTTGGGGTGTGCGTGCGTGATTTTCGTGCGTGCGTGTACGCGCGCGCATGCGTGTTGTGCACGTGTTCTTGCAAAGTCGAGCGTGTGTCCGAGTGTGCAGCATGTATGCCTGCGCGCGTGCAACATTATAGCGTGGGTGCATGGATGTGAATTGCACACGCTTGCTTGCATGCTTGCTTGCTGGTTTACATGCTTGCCTATGACTGAATGTTCCCAACCTGCTTTTTCTTTCCTCTTCCTTCTGTCTTCTTTCTTTATCAGCTCATTGTTCTTCACTCTCAATCATCCTCCCCCCCTCCCCCCTCCGCATCTTGTCCGGCATTTAACAGAAGACAGATCGAAGGCAGTCGACCTTTCACGCTGCAAAGTCCCTGACTGAATGAAAGTGGCCGCTTCATGTCATGTCGCCTGTCTGATAACAAGGACATAGCATAAGCGAGAACGGGGACGGGATAGCTGGTTGGTTAGAGCGTTGTGCATTGCGCTCGCACTGATTTGCTGACTCGGTTCGATCCCCCGTTCAATGGAATTTTATTTTTTCCCCTGGTGGTGTTAACATCTGTGCCGATTCCACTCCCTCCAAAAGTCCTTTAGATCAGACTATATAAACCGAGGTCTCATGTGGGTAAGTGCCGCTAGCACAATCTTCCTAAAACAATCCAAAATTTTCTGTTCTGCTTTTTCCAAAGAGTAGGCCATTGTGTGCCGGTGGGGAACGGATAGCAGAATTGACAAAACTGCATACACACGGGACTGGATGTAAAAAAAAAAAGCACACGAGTGCTTATTCCATTATCCTCCAAAATAAAAGAGGGTTTTTTTTAATTTAAAAAAAAACAAAACTCTGAACTCGAATGTCTGCTGTCTGTGCATTGGTTTCAGAGGGGCTTGTATAGTAGCGGCTAGCTACAATCAATCCTCTCTCAAACCAATCCACAGACAACAGAATGAAGGAGCAAACACCTACATTGATATATATATATTTTCCTTTTTTTCCTATTCCCCACTAATATATATATAATA
>CM060337.1:43914462-43918620 GCA_030674155.1 Stramonita haemastoma
TTATATAATATATATTATAATATAATATAAAATTATACACACACACTGGCACACAGCCTGGTTATGGATCGAAGTGGAAGAGCTGTTTAGGAGCGTGGCAGAAGACAGTGTGCTCGGGAATCGAAACTCTGCACACTCCACCCCCCACTCCACTCCACTCCACTCCACTCCACTCCCACTCCAATAGTATGAACATCAGAGAGAGGGAAAGACTGTGAGCAGCGCTGTGTTTTAACGAGCGCTTTTCCCGCCCTGTCTGATCTAAACTGTTGTTTGAGAATCGATCGACAAACAAGACAATCAAGGTGTTGAGCTTTCAGACTGTTGTTCCGAGTGTTAACGAGCGAGTTAGCAGACGTCTGTGTCACTTCCCCTGTGTAACTTGTATGTCGTTGTGCAGAATTATATACTGGGGGTGGGGGGGGGGTTGGTTCTGATTCGTTTTTTTTAAATGCAATTTATTAATATATAAGAATAATATATATATATATTATAATATATAATATATATATAATAAATACATATAAATATATATAATATATATAAATATATATATATATATATATATACGCAAAAAATATTGAGTCGTTGCTCGTAAGTGTGTGTGGTGGCGTGCGTGCGTGCAGGGTTTGGCGTGCGTTTTTTTCGCAATAAGAAGCCAGAGTTTGGCAGTGAATTCATTCTTGTAAGAAGTACGCAGAGTTTCGTGGTGCGCTTATTTTCGCTTCAGAAATGCACAACTTAAGAACAAAACAAACAACAAAACAGACAAGAAGGTCAAACAGAAACAGCGCTTCGAAAAAAAAAATACAGGGACGTGACGTGACGTGCTGGAGAAGAACGTCATTTCAAAAATTTTGTTTCTCGTGCCAGTGTGGTGGCAGGCACTAATTTGCTCATGTCACTCCCCTGCAAGACACAATTTAATTACATTCCTGCTTCTCTTCTGACGCAATTAGAGAAGAAAGAAAAAGCAGGAACACTCTTGAAGCGTTTATTCTTTTTCTTAAAAGAGAGAGAGGGAGACAGAAACAGAATATTATAAAGAGACCATGTGGGAGGAGGGTGAGAACTTGAAATCGAACTCGTACTGTTTATCGAGAGTATATGGATAAGCACAAGGTTTCTTTACACTTATGCCTTACAAAAAAAAAAAAAAAAAAAAAAATAAGAAGAAGAAGAAGAAAAGAAAAAAAAAAAAAAGAAAAGAAGAAAGAAGAAAAGAAAAATATGATGATGATGATGATGATGATGATGATGATGATGATATAATATGATGATGAAATAATAATAATAATAATAATAATAATAATAATAATAATAATAATAATAATAATAATAATAAATAATAAAAATAAAAACGAATGTTGACATGATGCTCTAGCCACGTGAACTATGACCCTGGGATTTCCTAGAGACAGGCAGACAGACTGAAGGAGAGACAGAGAAGGAGACAGAGAGAGAGAGAGAGAGAGAACAAAGAGAGAGAGAGAGAGAGAGAGAGAGAGAGAAGAAGAGGAGAGAGAGAGAGAGAGAGAGAAGGAGAGAGAGAGAGAGAGAGAGAGAGAGAGAGAGAGAGAAGAATGAAATTAATACAAACTCCGACAACAAACATATCATAGTAACAATAAAACTTGACAACAAAAGGAACAGAGACCAGACAGACAGAGAGGCACTCATATATCCACATCTATAGATACCAACTCATAGTTCACAGCCTAACCTATACCATCACGCCAACCTTACCCAACGTGTCATCATCATTACACTAACGTAACAATAACATCACGCCAACGCATCCACCAACATCATCACCCTACTCCCACAGCATACCACCTCCATGCCAAACATAGACTTGCTTACTGGTAACTTTAAAGTCTACATGCCAAAAAAAATTCCACCTCAAATTACAATCAGCGAGCAATTCGGGCCTAGATCTCATCACCACGCCAAGTTTTTTCCCCAACAAAAGGGAGTGGCGCCCTAGTATTATTCAACCCACTGTTTTTTTTTTTGATGAACACTATCGCAAGTAAAAAGAGACCCCAACCTCCAACCACAAACACGCCCAAATCTTTTGGTCAATAAACACACCGCGCGCACCACCACCACCACACACACCACCACACACCCCACACACAAAACCACCCACACAAAAAAACCCACACACAACCCCAAACCCACACCCACACACACACAAACACACACAACACACACAAAACAAAACACACAACACACCACACAAAACTCCCCCACCCCCTCTTCTCTCTCTCTCCTCTCCTCCTCTCTTCTCCCTCCCCCCTCCTCCCTTTTCTTCTCCTTCTTTTTTTCCTCCAAACACAAAAAAAAAAAAAAAAAACACACCCAACACCCTCCTACAAAAAACACAGAAAAAAACGCAAATTCTCTCTTCTCTGTTCTTCCCTCCCCCCCCTTTTCTTTGGGCTTTTTGGTTTGGGGTTTGTTTTTTGGTTTGTGTGTGGGGTTTTTTTTTTTTTTGTGTGTGTGTGTGTGTGGTGTGTGGTGTTTTGTGTTGGTGTTGGGTGTGCGAGCATGCGTGTTTCTGTGTGTCATGGGGGTGCAAACGCAAGGCGCACGTTTTTTGTGTCTTGTTTTCCCCTGGATTCTGTTCAGTTCTCTTCCCTCAATTGTAGGTAATGGGGGCCAAAAATAAATAATCTCTTCTCTCTCTCTTTTCTCTCTCTCTTTTCCCTCTCCCCTACTCTCCTCCCTCCCCTCCTCCCCCCTCCCTCCCCCTTCCTTCTGTTCCTCCTCCCCCTCAACCCCCTTCTTCTTTTTCCCTCCCTTTTTCCCCCCCCATCCCTTTTCCTTCCAAAAACGTGGGAAGGAAGGACAAAAGGGAAAGGGAAAGGGGAAGGGAAAAAGGAAGAAGAAGGAAGGCGGGGAAATGCCAAAACAAAAGCCACTCGTAGAAAATGGGAAACGGCGGGGCATAAAAAGGAAAGGGTAATGGCAGAGATGTTTCACTCGTCTGTCGGTCTGTTTTTGCTTCAGGAAGAAACGCGACACAGGTTTCTTTGGGCTGTAGGCTTTAGGTAGCCCTTTGCTGCGTGGTGGTCGTGTGTGGGTGTTGGTGTGGGGTGTGTGTTGGTGTGTGTGTGTGTGGGGGTTGTGTGTTTTTTTTTTTTTTGTGTGAACCTGTGCGAGCATGTTTTGGGGTGGTGGGTGGAAAGAAGGGGGCAGTTTGGGGTGTTGTTTTGTTTTTGGTTTGTTTTTTTTTAATTTTTTAAATTTATGGTGTGGCCATTTTAAACATCTTTTTTTTTTTTTTTTTTCTTCACTCCTTTTCTTTTACATTTCCCAAAAGGCCCTTTTTGTTCTTTTTCCACGGATTCTTGTCTACGTTTCTACTTCCCCCTCCTTTTGTAGGAATGGGGAAAAATTTTGGCCGAGAGTAAAAACAGTAAAGGTAAAAGGGATCAAGGGTTGGTTATAACTACAGAAAAAAATAGGAGGGGGCACGCACGCAACCAAAAAGGGAATGGTCAAGGTTTCTTCAGTGTGCATTTGGATTTGGGGGGGGGGGGGGGGGGAGGGGGAGAGAGGAAAAAAAAAACAAACAACCAAACCACCAAAAAAATAAAAAGATCTTGTTCGGGGGAGTTGGCTCCCGCGTAGTTTTCTCTGTGAAAAGATCTGTTTTCATTTTTCTTGGGGGGGTTGGGGGGTTTTGTGGTGTGGTGTGTGTGTGTGTGGGGTGTGTGGTTTGGTGTGTGCGTGTGTGTGTGGTGTGTGTTGTGTGTGTGCGTGGTGTTTCGGTGTGGGCGGGGGGGGTGGGGGGGGTGTGGCGTTTGGGTTTTTTTTTTTGGGGTGCCCGTGGTTTTAGTGTTGTTTCAAAGCCCGGGGTTTCACCCCCTCGTACTGCATGTGTGTGTGTGTGCGGGGGGGGGGGAGGGGGGGGGGGGGGGGGGGGCGGGGGGGGGCGGGAAATTACGGAGGGGGGGGGGGGAAAGGGGAGGGGGGGCGGGGGGGGGGGAATTTTCAAATCAACAAGACTTAAACATTTAAAATAAAAAACCCTAAACTTTTTTAACCCCTTTGATTCGCCCTGTGTAGGAATCCCCTTTTAAAGAAAGATGACCCCGGTCACTCGCGCTCCCCCTTCTTGACCCCAAAAAGGGACACAACCGCAGTTGG
>CM060337.1:43918720-43928720 GCA_030674155.1 Stramonita haemastoma
AGTAGTAGTGTAGTAGTAGTAGTATTTTAGTAGTAGTAGTAGTAGAGTTAATTTTTTCATCAAAATACCCTCTTTTATAAAAAAATTATTGCTATCACACCTCGCCCTGAAGTCAGAAATGTTCCCGGGGGCCCAGTGGGAGAACCCCCTTTGCAAAAGTTAAAAGCGCAGTAAAAAAACAGGCACTGTGCATTTTACCCAATATAAAGGGGCCCCAAGAAGGAGAAAAAGAACGACGGGGAAAAAAAACCCCCATGCACAAGGTGCCGTGTTTAGACACCACCCCCGGGAAATCAGAGGGGAAACTATCTTCATGGTGTTTTTATCTTGTGTGGGGGGGGGGGGGAGGGGAAAGCAAATGGTCGCATACGCATAAATCTCACCATGGAGAACCTCGGGCTCTATCCGAGGAACGAACCCCCCCCCTACCCCCCAATAAAACAACAACAACAAAACAACCCCAAACAAAAAACACCAACCCCTAGTGTCTCTACCCGTTCAAAAAAAAAAAGAGTGGATTATTACCCTCAAGGCTTAAGGGTCACCTTACACTAGCAGCCCGGGCCTGCATCATCAATGATTGAGGTCCTGACCTGTTCAAGGCCTGGTATGTGGGTGGGTGTGGTGTACGGACATGGCCCCACAAAACCCTCCTCCCTCCCTCCCCCTCTCTAGCAGCATCTTCATCATGCCGCTGTCTGCTGGGCCCTTTGAAGAAGAGATCGTTAACCAGCAAGGTCGGCAACCTCCCCTCACCCCCCTTTTCATCGCCCTCCCTTCATTTCAAACATGCTCCTCGTCACGCCCCCCCGCCCCATCCCTCTTTGTCTGTCTGTCTGTCTGTCTGTCTGTCTGTCTGTCTGTCGATGAAAAGCATTTAACGTTCTATCTGTAACTTTTTTCATCTGAAGTAAAAAAAAACAAAGCTCTCTTTCTCTCTCTGTCTCTCTCTGTCTCTTTTTATCCTGTAATAAAGAATTGTTGTGGTTTGCTTGCCTGTGTTGCTTGCTTGTCTCTCGTCTCCTCTTCTCTCTTCTCTCTTTCTTTCTTTCTCTCTTCTTTCTCTCTCTCTCTCTCTCTCCCTCCTCCTCCCTCTCTTCCTCTCCCTTGTCTTTGATCTCGAGTTCAGGGTTATCTGCAGTGTGAAGGAAGACCTTGCGCTTTCCTTTCTTCTCTATTCTTCCGTCGCTGGTATAATGTTTTTTTCCATTCTGTCCCGGCTTAGTGGAGTTCTGTGTAGTCAGGTTTTGGTTTGTTTTTAGTGCACTTGTACTCCTGAAGCCCCGTTAATTCTGCAGAATAAATGAAATGTTGAAGTTATGACGAAGGCGAAGGAGACGTGTGTGTGTGTGTGTGTGTGTGTGTGTGTGTGTGTGTGTGTGTGTGTGTGTGTGTGTGTGTGTGTGTGTGTGGTGTGTGGTGTGTGTGTGAGGAGAGAGAGAGAGAGAGAGAGAGAGAGAGAGAGAGAGAGAGAGAGAGAGAGAGAGAGAGAGAGACAGACAGACAGACAGACAGACAGAGACAGACAGAGACAGAGAGTGCACATAAACACATCAAATAAAATGAACATTGCTCTTCCTTACTCGTAACACACACACACACACACACACACACACACACACACACACACACACACACACACACACACACACCACAGACCACACACACAGACTCTTCCCATCACATCTTCAAATGATTAAACTACCCTATCATCAACCCCCACCCCCATCCAATTTCACCTCCCTCCCTCCACCCCCCTTACCTTCCTTCCAGACGTATTGGCAGGGTGCCATACAATGATACAGAGAGATCAGACTCCAAGTCCATTCCGATAAGCCAAGTTCATCAAAAAAACATAATATGACTTGAAAAATTCGTGTTTTCCCCAGCCAACCTTATCAATTTAACCAGTCGACTGAACTGTATAATAGAATTAAGAATGGAGATGAAGACATTACACCTGCATACATGTGAAAGTCTCCTCCCACCCACCCCACCCAAAAAAAAGAGAAAATCTTAACATCTACATACAGACACGCACGTGTTCAACAACAACACCACCACCACGCCCACCACGCACGCACGCACGACACGCACACACACACACACACACACACACACATATTCACACACGAGCGCGCGCGCGCTAACGCACACTCCAGCAATTTTCTTTTTTTTTTTGCTAGCTCATTTTCGGTGACGTTATTGTCCCACTATTCCCACACCGCTCATTCCAATCTCTCCATCCTATTCCAGCCATACTCAGATTCCTTATGTCTCATCCTTACGCCCAGAAGTCCACAGGAAGCCCATCAATTTTAGGTCGCCCTGTGGCCACCAGCCAGAGGGACCTTGCAATACTTCTGCGTCACTTTGGTGGACCTGTGTTCAGTGGTGTCTGTTCCGAGCCGGCATAAGTGAGGCACCACCCCACTAAGCCCCCTACTAACGACAGGGATAGCTGTTATGGTGCCAGACTGAGTCAGACGCCCACCCAGGGTGGCCGCCACCCCATCATATCCAAATGACCTTCTCCCATGAACCTCCAGCCCTGACGGCTTTGACACAAACCCACCACAGGCACAGAAAAGTATGTGAAATAGAAACTAGAGGTCACCAATGAGACCAAAGCTACTGGGGCAAACAAAGTACTTTTTAAATATTTTTTATTGCATGACGATTAACGACAGTAAGGATGATGCATGATACTGCTAAAAGTGAATTATATATAATAATATATAAAATAATATATATATATTATATATGAGAGAGATAATATAGATATAGATAGATATAGATATAGATATAATATATATAATTAATGCTTTGAAACTACTTGCCAGGGTTGTACTCTAAGCTTTCTGTCATTATCTTTGCGTCAACTAGATCCGAGAGATACAGACACCTGCAATGTTGGTCATGTAATGCGAGCAACTCCCAAAATCGCATTCGTCAAATGGTTTAAGGTCGACTGTGGGGTCCCAGTCTTCTAATGAGCCCACAGTACACTCACTTGGGTAGGAATCACCAGAGTACGAAAAAATACCTATGCCTCTTACGAGATTTAAACCCGCAACTTTCTAGTCCGTTACCCACAGCGCTAAACATTGCCATGACAGGCTGGTTACACCCACAATTACAGTTGGTGTGTGTGGTGTGTGTGTGTGTGTGTGTGTGTGTGTGTGTGTGTGTGTGTGTGTGTGTGTGTGTGTGTGTGTGTGTGTGTGTGTGTGAGAGAGAGAGAGAGAGAGAGAGAGAGAGAGAGAGAGAGAGAGAGAGAGAGACAGACAGACAGACAGACAGAAGACAGACAGAAGACAAGGAGAGAGAGAGAGAGAGAGAGAGAGAAGAGAGAGAGAGAGAGAGAGAGAGACAGACAGACAGACAGACAGACAGACAGACAGACAGACAGACAGACAGACAGACAGACAGACAGACAGACAGACACAGAGATTTACAAGCCAAAAACCAAACAAAACTAAAAACCATGACCAACCAACCAACCAACCAACAAACAAAACCGCCATGATTGACGACTACCGTCTGCAATGATCTGCCACACAGACGGAAAGCTCATCTGCAGCCAGAACGGTAGGTACAGGCAGAAGACAGCAGGAGGTAGTATAGGTGTGGGGGGTGAGGGGAGGTCACATTACGTGCATCTCTCCCAGTCTGCACGTGGCAAATGAAGATGGATGACTCCGCAACTATACATACCCATGATACCTATCTCACCCCTACCCCCCCTTCTCCCTGTTTTCTTCGTTCTCTGCTTTCCCTATCAATCCATCAATCATAGATAACAAGGACGGAAGGAAGGAAGAAAGAAAAAAAGAAAGAATGAATGGGGGGGGGGGGGGGGAAGGCACAATCAAGATGAAAATAACTTCAAGGGGAAGGTGAGAAAATGAAAAGATGGGGGAAGAAGAGAGAGATTCAAAGGGGGAAGGGGGGGGGGGGATGGCAGCCAGCAGCACAGACAGACAGAGAGACAAAGACATACCATGAGACGTAAAGCTATAGTACCCATAAACAGATCTATATGAATGCAGACCTATTGACTGAGAGTAGGTGGTACAACTACAAGACCTCGTGCCATATTAATCAGAAAGGTTATACACACACACACACACACACACACACACACACACACACACACACACAACACACACACACACCACACACACAACAGCCTATTGATAACGACTCCCTCTCCCCTCCCCCCCCCCCCACACCACCGCCACCACCATCAACACCCAGTCGCAAGCGGTGGCGCGGAGGCGGACATTTCAGAGCGGCGCGTCGGCGGCACGCGGCCATGACCTGTCGTCTCGTCGCGTGCACACACACACACACACACACACACACACACACACACACACACACACACACACACACACACACACGCACGCACATATCAATAATCATCATCACTGCTTGACAGACAACCTTCTTAACCCCCCCTCTCCCCCCATCCCACAACACAGTCTCCGATGATGACGCGGAGGCGGCGATTCCAGAGCGGCGCGTCGGCGGCACGCGGTTTTAAGAGATTGTCATCTGGCCGCGTGGTGCCTATGATACGAGCGGTGAATAGCTTGACTTTGGATCCCAGTTACCTACCTACCATCTTTCTGCGTTGCGAAATTAAAAGTTACTGCGTAAACTTTTTTTTTTTTTATAAAACGTGTTGTGTGTGTGTGTGTGTGTGTGTGTGTGTGTGTGTGTGTGTGTGTGTGTGTGTGTGTGTGTGTGTGTGTGTGTGTGTGTGTGTGTGTGTGTGTGTCAATCAATCAATCAAATTTTTATTTCCAGATGGTACATTGAGTAAGCATCGATTTGCTTTTTTCCATCAAGCCATCTCTTGTGTGTGTGTGTGTGTGTGTGTGTGTGTGTGTGTGTGTGTGTGTGTGTGTGTGTGTGTGTGTGTGTGTGTGTGTGTGTGTGTGTGTGTGAGTGTGTGTGTGTGTGAACTAAAGAGAGAAAAAGACAGAGATGGGTGGAGAGAACAGCCAGAGACAGACAGAGACAGACAGAGACAGACAGAGACAGAGGAGAGCAGAGAGAGAGAGAGAGAGAGAGAGAGAGAGAGAGAGAGAGAGAGAGAGAGAGAGAGAGAGAGAGAGGAGAGAGAGAGAGAGAGAGAGGAGAGAGAGAGAGAGAGAGAGAGAGAGAAAACACAGACACAGACAGAGCAATACAGAGGAAGGTGCATTTCTGTTGTTTGGTTGTTTTCCGGTTTCTTCATAGGCTACAGGTACAATTGCAACCATTTCTAATCTGCATGCTTGTGTGTGGGAGACTGACATAGTGACACGGCATTCAGTCAGACAGGCAGGCAGTGAGGCTGCAAGGCAATACAAGATATAATACAATGCGCTATCCGGTTTCCACTCTGGCATGACGGAGATAGGAAACAGGCCAGACAGGGAGACAGCTGACACTGACTGCACCGACACACTTCACGACAAACGGGCCTTTAGCTGGATGCAACCAAAACCAGGATTTCAATCTTTTCTTTCTTTTTTTTTTAAGCAACAATATTAAAAAAAAAACTATCAAGAAGAAAACATCACAAAATACCTAAAACAAACAATAAAAAAACAAAACACAACCACATATACAGAACCGTAGGGACTGTATGAATGTGTCAAGTTCAGCAAAAGTGGGCCTCTCTTGCTCTCTTTGCAAACGCAGAATAACCCATTATTCTCTTTTCTCTCCTCCCTCTCTCTCCTCTCTCTCTCCTCCCTCTCTCTCTCTCTCTCTCTCTCCTCTCTCTCTCTCTCTCTCTCTTCCTCCTTCCTGTCTCTCTCTCTTGGGAAGGGAGCTGGGTAAGATGTTTTAAAAGTGAATAGCCCTGCGCATTATCCTGCTGCCTGTTCAACGACTATTCCACCTGTCTTCCCACCGTCATCCTCTCTCCATTTCCTCCTCTTATCAAGGCATAGAATGCACTCCTGTATTCCCTCCCCACATCACACACACACACACACACACACACACACACACACACAACACACACACACACAACACACACACACCGCAGACACGGCACTATTTTCCATCGTTGTGTATTGTCCAACTTCCCACCTCTGATCAATGCTTTAGTTGCGCCAGAACTGGACCCTTTCCTTCTTTCTGTACTTGTCTTACTCTCTGTCTATAACATCTGTGAGTTCTCTCTCTCTCTCTCTCTCTCTCTCTCTCTCTCTCTCTCTCTCTCTCTCTCTCTCTCTCTCTCTCTCTCTCTCTGGCTCTCTCTCTCTCTCTCTCTCTCTCTCTCTCTCTCTCTCTCTCGCTCTCTCTCTCTCTCTGGCTCTCTCTCTCTCTCTCTCTCTCTCCTCT
Source organism: Stramonita haemastoma (assembly GCA_030674155.1). Taxonomy (NCBI): domain Eukaryota; kingdom Metazoa; phylum Mollusca; class Gastropoda; order Neogastropoda; family Muricidae; genus Stramonita; species Stramonita haemastoma. The sequence goes on from CM060337.1 coordinate 43,925,069, forward strand.
CTCTCTCTGGCTCTCTCATCTCTCTCTCTCTCTGATCTCTCATTCTCTCTCTCTCTCTCTCTCTCTCTCTCTCTCTCTCTCTCTTCTCTCTCTCTCACACACACACACACACACCACACAACACACTCACACACATCTCTCTATCTCTGTCTCTCTCTGTCTCTCTTTCTCTCACACACACACAGTACACACAAACAAGCACACACAACACACACACACACACACACACACACACACACACACACACACACACACACACACACACACCACTAAAAGCAAAAAGATGCAGGGAGGGTGACGCACCGACAAGAAGAGAGGAGACAGGTCTAGCTAAGTAACCGATAGACTCGGCCTGGGCATGCTGCTGCTATGCTGTCCTGGGGTTATCACAATGCTGCTGCTGCTGCTGCTGCTAGCACAAACTGCAGTACACCCCACACAACAGTACCACCGTTGTTGTGTCCTCCAAATTATTTAGAGAAACACACGGGGGGAGGTGAATGAGAGAAAGAAGGGGTAAAAAAGTCTACCGTCATTAGAACTCCAATTCAAAAGAAACTCTGGGGAAAAAATTAAAAAAAGGGGGGGGGGGACAAAAGCTGGTGCTCCTAATCTGTATGTAACTGGGGCCCTATACCATAGTATGTAATAGGACCGATACAGAAAAAGAAGGGGGGGGGGGGACAAAAGCTGGTGCTTCCTAATCTGTATGTAACTGGGGCCTATACCATAGTATGTAACTAGGACAGATACAAGAAAAAGAAGGGGGGGGGGAACAAAAGCTGGTGCTTCCTAATCTGTATGTAACTGGGGCCCTATACCATAGTATGTAACTAGGACCAGATACTAGAAAAAGAAGGGGGGGGGGAGGAAGGGGGGCCGGTGGGAGGGAGGGGGAAGGACAGAGAGAAAAAAGAAACGAGAAAGGTGAGGGGTTGGGGGTGGGGGGAGGCAGCGGAGAAGAGAAGCGAACCTGTGCATATCAATGTGGCACAAGTCTTTTTTCTTCCAACCCAATCCACCGTTTTTTTTTTGTTTTTTTTTTTACTGTTCACTTCTTTCCTGTCTTCCAGGGCCTTCCACCCCATACCCAGCCAGTCAGCCGGTAGGTAGGCACCTCCCCTCCACCCTGCAACTGCCGGCCAAAGGTGTTACGCAATAAAACTTACCCCTCTGACTCACCAACTGCCGCTGTCAGAGCAAAAAGAAAAAAAAAAGAGAGAGAGATTCCAACGCCCTACATTCATCCCCTCTCCCCCCAAAAAAAAATCCCACCAAAAAACCCTAAACCCCACCACCCCCAAAAAAGGAAACCTCAAACAACCAAACAACAAAAACCAACCCAAACACACCCCCACAATGTATAGCGAGATGCCCGTGTGCGCGCGCGGAACCACACACACCACACACACACACACACACACACACACACACACACAACACACACACACACCACACACACTCACACACAACACACACTCACACCACACCACACACACACACACACACACACACACACACACACACACACACACACACATGCATATACACACACGGACGCACGCGCGTATGCACGTATACCAGACAGCTAGCCCAATAATTAGCTTGTAGCAAATAAAGCTTGAAAAGTACCTGATTTGCACTACAAATTACAACAACAATGCAAGCTGCTGGGTTTTTTTGTGTTTTTTTTTCAAATCGCCCGGTAGTCCATTATAAACATGCTTATTTCTCACAGTCCATTTCCGGGTGAGTGCGATGTACACAAGTTAATTACTATTCATCAGAAAAGGTCTTCAACCTCTCTACGACATTTTTCTCCCATGGATGTAAAAAAAAAAAAAAAAAAAAAAAGGAGAGAAAAATAATAAAAACAATAACACAACAGCAACATCATCTCAATAAATCGATTGGATTAAAATCCTTGGTTGCAAACACTACTTGCAGAGCACACACACACCACACACAACGCACGCACGCACGCACGCACGCACGACACACACACACACACACCACACACCACCACACACCACCACACCACCACCACCACTACCACCACCACCACCATCATCATCTCTGAGAGAATACAGAACACAGGGTTGTCAGTGCCTCCTATCTCCTTAGCATGAGCCAGATGGACAGCGAAGAAGCAGGGTGGGATGGCAGGATGGTTGATAAGACATTCGCGTGCCAAACTAGTAAAGCGTGAGGTTCTAGGTTCGATTCCCAACCTCAGCCTTTCTTCCTAGTTCGACGTAAAAAAACAACAACACCTGAATGTCAAAGTCCTTCGGATGAGAGACTTTATACCGAGGCCCCGTGTGCCAACGCACCCAGAACAATCTTCCGCACAAGTTGAAAACCCGTTCCGCCTTTCGGAAGAGTAGGCCACTTGTGTGCTGGTAGGAATGGGTGACAAAAAAGATGCCCCCCCAGTCTGTAATAAAGGCAGCAACAGCCCTACAGTTTTGGCCACTGTGCTTGGGGGGGGGGGGGGGGGGGGGGGGGGGGGGGGGGGGGGGGGGGGGAGGAGGGTGGCTCAGGCCAGATCATCCTCTTTCACAACGCCTCATGTAATGTAGCGGACAGGACTGCAGCACATGTTCTGTTGTCTGTCTGTCTGGCTACCGGTCTTCCAAGGGCACACACTGATCTGTTGCGGCTTGGTTAGGCCTACACACGAGGTTACAGACCTCTGATGAGGTGACGGTCACTACCTGACAGCAGCAATGGGCTAGCTGGCTCTACCAGCAGCAGATCATCTCTCTCTCACACACTGACCCACATTTCAAAGCAGAGCACAAGCGACAGGAGGCGCCAGCTCGTGTGGAAGGAAAGAAGGCTCTTAGGAATCCGATTCCACTGACGACGATTCGATCTGACACGCTCACGTGACGTGAGTGCTGCAGGTTCACCAGTGCGTGCTTGGACTTTTTGTCAGTCAGTTTGGACTTTTTGTCAGTCAGTTTGGACTTTTTGTCAGTCAGCTTGTCACTCAGGACTTCAGGTTTCATTGAATGCTGATAAACTTGTGTGTACGTGCGCGTGTGCACGTGTGCACGCACTCGCCGCAGTGCTTGCTTGCGTTACTGCATCTGTGTTACGCCATACTGTTGATCAAACTTATGAAGAAAACGTTTCCATACATGCACACATTCATCTCTCTCTCTCTCTCTCTCTCTCTCTCTCTCTCTCTCTCTCTCTCTCTCTCTCTCTCTCTCTCTCGTCCACTCCTATCCATTTCCGGAAACCTTTCGATTTTTATCTTCAACAGCCCAGGATTTGGCAGGAAATATCGATATTCAGCAGATTAAGGAGGGGAAGGAGGGGGCAGGGGGAGAGGGGCTGGCTACCTACCACTCTACACTACACCACAGAACGACAAAACACAGCCAGAAGGGCTGAGGCAAGAAACGCTTTACATGAGGTGATCCACCAAGGCTTAAACCCACAACCAAAAAGGCACCTTGGGCCTTAAAAAAACCCAAATAAACAACACCAACAATCCCCCCAAAAAAAAACAACAACAACAAACACACAACAAAACACAAACACAAACAAAAAGCAACCCTACCAAACAAAAACAAGAGAGAGAGAGAGAGAGAGAGAGAGAGAGAGAGAGAGAGAGAGAGAGAGAGGAGAGAGAGAGGAG
>CM060337.1:43933672-43948672 GCA_030674155.1 Stramonita haemastoma
ATTTTGGGGGGTGGGGGGGGGGGGGGGGGGGGGGGGGGGGGGGGGTGGGGGGGGGGGGAGGGGGGGTTTTTTGGGGGAAAAAAAGGGGGGGGAAGGGGGGGGAAAAAGGGGGGGGGGCAAAATGGAAAAAAAAACCCCAAAGGGGGGGGGGGTTAAGGGAAAAAAAAAGGGGGGGGTTTTTTTTTGGGGGGTGGGGTGGGGGGGAAAGGGGCCCCTTTTAATGGGGGGAAAGGGGGGGGGGGGGGGGAAAAAAATTTTTTAGGAAAAAAAAAGGGGAAAAGTTTTTGGGGGAAAAAACAACAAAAAAAAAACCCCAAAAAAGATAAAAAGGGGAAAGAAAAAAAGGATAACGAAAATTTTTAAAAAATTTTCAAAAAAAATAATTGGGGGGAAAACCGCGGTTTAAATGGATAGATTGGGGATTAATTTTGGAAAATTTGAAAACAAACCCAAAAAGAAAAAACAAAAAAAAGACCAGGGAAAAAGGTTGGGAGAGAAGGAGGGAAGAGAGGGGGAGGGGGGAAGAGAGAGAAAAGGGGGGGAGAGAGAGAGAGGGGAGAGCTGAAGTTTGGGGGTTTTGGGGGGGGGGGGGTTTTTGCCGGGGGGGTTTTTGGGGGTTTTTTTGGGGGGTTTTAAATTTTTTTTGGTTTTTTTAATTTTTGGGTTTTTTGAAAAGTAAACTTTGGGGCCCCATTTTGGGGGGGAAAAAAAAGTAAAAAATAAAAAAGGAACAATAAAAAAATTTTTTGGGTTTTAGGGGGGTTTTTTTAAAAAAAAAAAAAATTTTTTTTTTTAAAAACCGGGGTTTTTGAAAAGATTTTTTTTTTTTTTTTTGGGGTTGGTTTTGACCCAATTTCCCCCCCCCACCCTCACCCCAAATAAATCATCACTTGTTGGCACCGTGTTGTTTCAACACTTGGAAGATTTATGCACTAGTGCTGGTTTCCACCTCACAAAACCCAGTTTGTGGAAGCTGTTTATCCACAGCTACTGAATGTCATGTCTTACTTTTTTCTCCTTGTTTGCGTTCCCCCCCCCTCCCCCCCCCCCCTCGTCTCTCTCTCTCTCTCTCTAACACACACACATACGCACGTGAGTGTGTGCGCACACACATCCCCCTCCCTTTCACAAACACATCTACACAAACCCTTCGCCGTAGATGAAAAAAAAAAAAAGGTCGATCTTCCACACAACTACTAACAAGCCAAACACACCCTACCCTATACCTTCTACCCCCCCCCCCCCCCCCAAAAAAAAAAAAAAAAAAAAGAAAAAAGTCACGGATAGTAGTAAAGTAAATAAGTAGATTGGCACTGCGAACACAAACATGGACAAAAGTCAAGGTAAAGGTGCATGACGCCACCCCCCCCCCAACCTCCCTCTCTCTCTCTTTAAGTCTTCTCTCTCTCTCTCTCTCTCTCTCTCTCTCTCTCTCTCTCTCTCTCTCTCTCTCTCTCTCTCTCTCTCTCCTGGCACTATCATCCGCTTACCCAGTAGTATTACCTAGCCAGGTGAGGTCAATGTTCTTTCTCCCTAAGGATCCCATACACACACACACACACACACACACACACACACACACACACACACACACACACACAACACACACACACACACCTGACAAGACTACTAACCAGACCTTTTGTTTATCTAGCTTTTTGTCACTCTCGAACCCTCCCCTCCTCCTCCTCCCCCCCAATTCATCCTACCCCCTTCCTCTGGATATATACATACATACATACATACATACATACATACATACATATCAGTGTTCATCTTCGCTCCCCCATTCCCATGTAATCTCATGGTCTTGCTGGTTTTTCTGAGCTGTGTCAAGTATTGGGATGCATCATCCCAGTGCCTGCCTGCCTGCCTGCTGCATTGTCTGTGGTGTTTGTCTAGGGGTAGGTAGGTATCGTATCTATCCAGGAGACTGAGGAGATGGCTGGGTTCTTTGGAAGTTGTCAGCTTGGAAAATTGGAAGAGGCCTTATCTTCCTTTATTGTGTGTGTGTGTGTGTGTTTTTGTTTAACGCACAGAGAGGGAGAGAGAGAGAGAGAGAGAGAGAGAGAGGGAGAGAGAGAGAGAGAGAGAGAGAGAGAGAAGAGAGAGAGAGAGGAGAGGAGAGAGAGAGAGAGAGAAGACAGACAGACAGACAGAAGACAGAGAGACAGAGAGAGAGAGACAGAGACAGACAGACAGACAGACAGAGAGAGAGAGACAGACAGACAGACAGAGAGAGAGATGCAGGCATGCAGACAAGCAGTAAGATGTTCTTCATTTGCATCAAGTTGTCTCCATCTACTCTTCTTCTCTCTTGTAGATCGCTCTCTTGTCACCCCATAGTTTCTGTAACGAAGAGGAAAAGCAACAGGACTGGACGGGTAATCTCTGTGTCTAAGGGGCAGCAGAGGTGTGTGTTGTGTGTGTGTGTGTGTGTGTGTGTGTGTGTTTAAGTGTGTGTGTGTGTTTAAGAGTGTGTGTGTGTGTGTGTGTGTGTGTGTGTGTGTGTGTGTGTGTGTGTGTGTGTGTGGTGTGTGTTTAAGTGTGTGTATGTGTATGTGTGTGTATGTGTATGTGTGTGTGAGTGTGCTGCGTGCGTGCGTGCGTGCGTGCGTGCGTGCGTGCGTGGTGTGTGTGTGTGGTGTCCAGTCTAGCAACACCCCTGTCCCCAGGGATGTGAAGGACATGGGCCACTGAGACAGGGATTAATGACAGCTGATTGCCTCCTGCTTCTTCTCTGTCGTCTGGGGGGCTTTGTCATTGGGCATGCGCGTCTGTCCCTTCCCGGCCCAGTTTCCGTTTCCTGTTTCCGGTTGTTTTCTTTAATTTCCTAAAAGAAAGACCGTGGTGGTTTGTCAGCTAGCTGTGCAATCTGTGTTTTTGCAGTAGGTGTGTGAACGAAAATCTTTTAATTGTGATTGTCTTGTGTTTGCTTTGTTGTTCTTGTCACTGTTGCTTTTTGTTGATTTATCTATTTAAAAAAACCTGGTATGGTATCGTTATCTCACTTCTTTTGTACGAAAACTTTTAATTCCATGCTGTATAACTGAACAACTCAGCAGACCTCTTCGCTTTCTGATATGTATAATTACTTGCTTCATAGCCTCACAATAGCTGTGATACTAAACATAGCTTTTTCGTAAAGTTCACTGGACGAACTGAGTATACTGCACCTGACTGGACTTGTTGAGGACAGATACCGAATTCTGACCCGATATTTCGGAAAAAAAACAACTAAGTTTATATTCTGAGTGCTGCAGACCCGGGGATGAAAGTATTCCACAGAGAGAGATTTAGAAAGGAAAATCCTCCACACTGCTCTGGTACAGCGACCACAACCAACTCTTGATCCTCACCAACACCAAGCAGAGAGTACATGGGATGATGAAGCAAACATGTTTCACACACACAACCACACACACACACACACAACACCACACACACACACACAACACACACACACACACACACACACACAACACACACACACACACACACACACACACACACACACACACACACACAACACACACACACACACACACACACACACACACACACACACACACACACACACAACACCACACACACACACACACAACACACACACACACACACACACACACACACACACACACACACACACACACACACACACACACACACACACACACACACACACACACACACACACACACACACGCACGCACGCACGCACCACTCCTCTGCACTGCCCTTTTAGCTCCCCCAGCCCCTGAGCACTCCCCTACCCTGTGAAGGTTTTCTCAGGGGACAGGACAAATACCCCATCCTCATGCCCCCCCCCCCCCCCCCATCAGACAGTGCCTACATCACAGCCACCCCCATCCTCCTCAGGGCCAAAATCCCTCAACAATCACAACTCTAGGTCGGCTACTCCCACAGCACCGTCTGGAACATTCTCTGACGTGACAGCTTTTCATTGTGTGTCCTTGCCAGTGACCCCAGCCTCCACCCCCCCTCCCCCCCCACACACACAGTTGGCAGCCCCTAGGCCCCCCCTTCGCTCTGATCTGTTGATGATGGGGTTGTCTAGGAGCAGGGAGGGGTGATCCCTCCTTTTTTGCCCCCCAAAACACTGTTTAGGGTGATCGCTCTTTAATTCCTCTGGTGGTTTCGAGTCTGACATAGCTTCTTTCAAAAAACGATGAAATATTGCTCTCTGTCTGGATCTCTTTGGCTGGAGCCCCGCTGGTTTGTCTGTCTGTCTAGGTCTGTCCCTTCTGATCGATCAGTCTGTCCGGAGAGGCGACAGAGATATGTTTCTAACAGTTTAGTCATCGAGTGTATGCTATGTATCTTTTTTTTTGGGGGGGGGTATTATTCTATGGAAAGCAGACAGATAAGTTTGACAGAAACTTGTCCATTTTACCCTAATTCTTGTTCTGGACAGTATTTTAAGGGCTGTCACTGACCCTAACAACTTCGTGAAATTTTCTTGGACTCCATAAAAATAACGAGGCTGCTTTCAAAATGTAGATAACTGTGTGTTCTCTTTGCCTTTTACAGGAGGTTCAAGACTCAAAGACTGAATATTAACAATGTCATTACTCAAAGACTGAATATTAACAGTCATTACTCAAAGACTGAATATTAACAGTCATTACTCAAAGACTGAATATTAACAGACTGTCATTACTCAAAGACTGAATATTAACAATGTCATTACTCAAAGACTGAATATTAACAATGTCATTACTCAAAGACTGAATATTAACAGACTGTCATTACTCAAAGACTGAATATGAACAGACTGTCATTACTCAAAGACTGAATATTAACAATGTCATTACTCAAAGACTGAATATTAACAATGTCATTACTCAAAGACTGAATATTAACAGACTGTCATTACTCAAAGACTGAATATGAACAGACTGTCATTACTCAAAGACTGAATATGAACAGACTGTCATTACTCAAAGACTGAATATGAACAGACTGTCATTACTCAAAGACTGAATATGAACAGACTGTCATTACTCAAAGACTGAATATGAACAGACTGTCATTACTCAAAGACTGAATATGAACAGACTGTCATTACTCAAAGACTGAATATGAACAGACCGTCATTACTCAAAGACTGAATATGAACAGATCGCCATTACTCAAAGACTGAATATTAACAGACTGTCATTACTCAAAGACTGAATATTAACAGACTGTCATTACTCAAAGACTGAATATGAACAGACTGTCATTACTCAAAGACTGAATATGAACAGACTGTCATTACTCAAAGACTGAATATGAACAGACTGTCATTACTCAAAGACTGAATATGAACAGACTGTCATTACTCAAAGACTGAATATGAACAGACTGTCATTACTCAAAGACTGAATATGAACAGACTGTCATTACTCAAAGACTGAATATGAACAGACTGTCATTACTCAAAGACTGAATATGAACAGACTGTCATTACTCAAAGACTGAATATGAACAGACTGTCATTACTCAAAGACTGAATATGAACAGACTGTCATTACTCAAAGACTGAATATGAACAGACCGTCATTACTCAAAGACTGAATATGAACAGACTGTCATTACTCAAAGACTGAATATTAACAGACTGTCATTACTCAAAGACTGAATATTAACAGACTGTCATTACTCAAAGACTGAATATTAACAGACTGTCATCAAGAGGAGTTTCACCTGTTAACAACTTAACAAGGCAGCAGCCCTCGCGTGGCCTCAGCAATGAGCTGGGCTGTAAGCGCCAGGAATAGAGGCAGTGGGGGAGGGGAGATAGATGCAAAGATAAGACCATTACCATACACAAAGCCATCATACGTCAGCGTAAAGTCGACAGACAGACACTCCCGGCTCCCAACACACACATTCTGATTTCCTGCACGCTTCAACCCACATGGAATAATGAATGGCCACTCCATGTTATTCCCATGCCCAAACATCGATTTCCAGCCCTACCCTCCCCCCCCCCCCCAACCCTTCCCTACCGACCCCTGCCCTGAAACTATCTCTTCCAGTGCCTCCTCCTCCCTCTTCATACCCACCCACCCCCTCCCCTATACACGCACACAATCCCCACAAAACCCTTGCTTCTCCGCATGAAACAAATTACTGCCGCCGACTCCGCCGAGGCGAAAGCTTTGCGGCGACATTTCGCAAATTGCATGCCGGAGCATCCGAGAGCGTTTGAGGGCGATCGGGAGGTCAGGCAGCAATGATTGTGGAGGAGGTGGTGGTGGTGGCTGTGGCTGTGGCTGTGGCGTAGCCAGCCAAGCAGCAGCAGCAACAGCAGCAGCAGCAACAGCATACTTGGCTTTTTTTTTTTTATTCTGTTGGCCCCACTCCACAAATGTAGCACGAGGTCAAGAACTGGATATATTTATATATATTATATATATATATAATATATAATATATATATATACTATATATATATATAATATATGTGTTTGTTTTCTGCTTTTTTCTCGTCCATTCTCCTTTTTTTCCCACAAAGATTTAAAATATAATATTTCTCTCCCACACGAAATTGGATGCGCTGGGCCTACTGACCTGTCACGACGCTTCAGCGCAACGCATTCTTGCTCCTATGGCAGACAACGATAGTTGCTGTCTGGCTCAGGCGTTCGACGACGACGACGACAACAACGAAGATATCATGCCGCTATTTGTTAAGACATTGTTCTTATCATTATCATTCTTTTCTCTTTTTTTCTTTTTTAGTTTGAGGGTAAGGGGAAGGTGGTCATGTTTTGTGGGCTAAGTAGCTGTTGGTTATATTATGCAAACCTGGCCCAGGCCGACAGTTTTGTCAGTTATCGATGTAAAAGCTAAGAGCCAAGACCTATGGACCTACAGAGCAATACCAGCGACTGTGAGCAAGATGGAAACAATCAGTGTCTGGGCTCATGCACTGGTGACCCTGCAAACACATTAGTGGGTCAATCAAATGCTAGATCTAGCAGACGAAAGAGAACAGCAGAAAGTACACTGATGTGGAGGCACGTTCCCAGCTTACTTACCCCCTAGGATCACCCAGAATATATGCACTCTGCATCACACATCACAGCTGGGACTCACTGTAAGACCTACTTTTCTAGATCTGTGAAATTTGTGAGTGTGATTGTGATTTTCCACCCAAGTACCTCACCATACAGGCAGCCATACTGTGACTTCAAAGGGTTTTCTTTTCTCCTTTAAAGCAGAGTGCAGGTTGGCTGATGGCAATCTCAGCATAACACTGTAAACCATTCAATTTTGACGTAGGTCTTGGCACTTATACCGAGCTTACAATGACTGACAAAGTTTTTGGCACGGCCCAGGTTTCCATCAATTCACACACTGGCTGGAAAATGGCATCGGGTGTTAGTCAGAAGCTGGTCTTTTATACAACATTTTCGCTCGTGCGTTGGGAAGAGGTTGTACGAAGAAAACCTGAATGCAAAAGCAACTGAGGGTGATTTGTCTAGTTCTATAAAACGGTTCATTCAACCGTCATTCACTGTGGTCAAATACTGTATACATTGGGACATCCGCTAGTTTGTGTGCATTTCATATGATCTACACATATTATTTTAACATTGTGGATGAGACTATAAACCAGACCCCGTGTGCGAACACACGCAGAAATCTTGTGCACAGGACCTGTTCCGCCTTTCGGACGAACAGGTCATTGTGTGCCGGTAGGAGCGGGTAACAACAAAGTGAAAAACCAGCATGCACAAAGATGTCGTGTTAAGACACCATCCTGAGGAAAAATCGTGGAGTGCAGTCCCCAGAGCGTCCAGAGAGTCCCTAAAACTCTATTTCAAACCATTTATCTAAGTTTGAGTTGCAAACTCATTCGTGGAGTGGAGTCGCTGTGGTTTTTTTCTGTTCTCCATTATGTTCCTCCCCACACAGGAATCCTTGCCAGTACGCCTCAAGGAGCTGCCACTTGCTTCGTTTGCAGAGTATCAGCTTGTCTGATTTCCGTGGTTGTCCTGCAGTGCTCTGATTGATGCCACATCACTATCATCATCATCATCATCCTGATGATCATCACTTCTGTTCAACTATCTCCTCATCCGCATATTCTCGTATCGCAACATCCAACCCCATCATTAAAGAAAACAAAACGTTATAAAAATGATAATAATAAAGACCCCCTCCTTGTGTGTGTGTGTGTGTGTGTGTGTTGTGTGTGTGTGTGGTGTGTGTGTGTGTGTGTGTGTGTGTTGTGTGTGTGTGTGTGTGGTGTGTGTGTGTGTGTGTGTGTGTGTGTGTGAACATCCAACCGCATCACTAAAGAAAAAAATATTAAAGACCTCCTCACCCCCCCTCTCTCTCTCTCTCTCTCTCTCTCTCTCTCTCTCTCTCTCTCTCTCTCTCTCTCCCAATAACATCAAGCACACTTCATCCCCATAGTGGCAGCAGGCGGCAACAGCGGCAACAAGCAGCAGCAGACCTAGTGACGAGGGAAGAAGAATAGAGTTCCAGCCAGCTATTCTATTTTCTACCAGCACTTTGTTACCCCCACTTACCTTGATCAATCAATTCGTGCTGGCTAATTCACGGACAATTCAGCCCCCCTCAAGTCAACAAGGGCTCTCCGAGCCAGGCAGGCAGGCAGACAGACAGACAGACAGACAGACAGGTAGGCAAGGAGAGAAGCAGGCAGGCAGACAGGCAGGCAGGCAGACAGACAAGGAGAGAGGCAGGCAGGCAGACAGACAGCAACAGGCAACCAAATAGACAGACAGGCAGACAAATCAGACAGACAGACAGCAGGCAGCAGGCAGGCAGGCAGGCAGGCAGGCAGGCAGCAGGGCAGTGTGACCCAGCCGTGACGAAGCATCAGGTGGGGGGACGCAACGCACGCACGGTCGGCACCGATCATTCTGATACAGTACACACTGACAGCTTGATAGCCTGGGCCAGACTGCAGGGAAAATTGCACCAGGAAACAGACCGTTACCCATAGAGAGGAGGGAGAAAAAAGAACAGATCAAAGCTCGGCATTTCCGCTTGGATGGAAGGCAACAGCCGTTATTGGGAAGGCAGTTGAGATGAGTTGGCTTAATTTATGAAAATCACATCATCATCATCTTGAGGGATTTTAGATTCTAATAAAGATAGAGTGATGTGAGTCGTTTTTGTGTGTGTGTGTGTGTGTTGTGTGTGTGTTGTGTGTGTGTGTGTGTGGGGTGTGAGTGTAGTGTGTGATGTGTGTGTGTGTGTGTGTTGTGGTGTGGTGTGTGTGTGTGGTGTGGTTGTGTGTTCCCATGCCTGTATTTTGCGTGTTATTTCGTCATCCCTGCTGTAAAATATAATTTCCACGAAAAACAGCATTGCTGTGTTCATACACAATAAGTGCGCGCCCTGCTTGTGCGTGTGCACTACACACCACCACACACAACACCCACCACACGACCCACACACACACACACCACACACAACATCTCAGTATATAATAAGGGCAGTGTGACAACAACAAAAAAACCAACAACAAAGATGCACGTGGTATACAAAGTTGCGCTTAAAATGCCGCATCGACATCGACTGACACAGTTCCATAGCAAAGGGATCAAGGTGATTGAGAAAATGGCTCCATGGAAACAGGAGACTGTTGACAGAGAATGATTACAGCAGGCAGGCAGGGTCTACAAGGGATGGTGCGTCAGCAACGACCCGGGCAGGGGGGGGGGGGGGGGGTTACTGCTGGTGAATATCTGGTTCTACAGCAGTCAGTTGCCCCCACTTTCAGCTCCTCTCAGCTGCTAATTATAATTATTCCATCCCATCCCAGCCTAGTTGGGGCCAGCTGGTACTGTACTATTTATAGCAGGAACTGACCACACTTGAACAAGGTAAAAGGAAAAAGCGTGCTAAATTTAGCACTCTTGACTGAGTGATGTTGGATTGTGCACTGTGAATTCGTTCTCAATAAAACAAGAATGATGACATAGGCTTTTTAAAGAATCTTGAGCAAAGAGAGAAGAAGAAGGGAAAAAAGTTATTGGCACTACCACTATCTGGTCTGGAAGGAAAACCGCTCCATTTACCGGTTCAAAAGCATTAACGGGTCTGTCTGTAACAGCTGTTCTTAAAACACAGAAGTTTGTTCGAATGAATTCTGCAATGCCTGAACAACACTTCATCTCTTGCAGCAAATGACTTCCAAAACTACAGCCAGAAAAAAGCAAAGAACTTGATCTAGGCAGGGTCAATTTGCGAAGAGAGTGGCAGGGACACAGTGGGGAAAACATCTGAAAAAAACAAAAACAAAGTCAAAAACAAAGAAAAAAAAGGGAGGGTGGGAGTCTGGGTGGTTAGGTAGGGAAGTTAAAAAAAGTTAAGTCTGTCCCGAGCCTAAGGCTCATCAGGCCGGTGCTTATCCCGGTTTCTGTGGCGTTAAGCAACTGAGGACGCCAGTCTATCGCAGGGTTAACCCCCAACACAAGGGTGGTACCCCTTTTACACCTGGGTGGGGTGAGAAAATAGCCGTAAAGTGCCTTTTCCAAGGGCACAACGCCATAGCCGAAAGCTGGGATTGAACCCACAACCTTTAGATTACGAGTCCAACGCCCTAACCACTAGACTACAGCGGCTGGCTAATTGGTAGGGAAGTAATCGAAACATAAAAAGTCATGTAGTTTTTTTTTTTATTTAAAAGAAAAAAGGCAGAATGAGGAGGCAAAACAGAGCAATAAAATAAATAGAAATTTAAACAAAAACAAAAAAGACCCCCCCTCCAAACATAAACAAACACCCTCCATAAACAAACACATACAAACAAAAAAGCCCAAATAAAACCGTCGTCTACTTGTATACAAACAGACAGACAGTCCCAACACATTCACACATTCGGACTCCCCGCACGCCTCAGCCGACATGGAATAATGACCATGTATGTATTCCAATCTCCTGGAACATTGATAGATCTATCTAGTCTTCCCCTCCCTCTCCTCCTCCATCTCCAACCCCCCCACCCCCCCCACCACCTCCTCTCTTCCGTCCACACGCGCTCACAATCCCAAATCCCTCAAAATTTTCTTTCTCTCTCTTCTCTCTCTCTCTTCTCTCTCTCTCTCTCTCTCTCCTCCTCTCTCCTCACTCACTCACTCACTCACTCACTCACTCACTCACTCACTCATCACTCTCCTTCTCCTCTCTCTCTCCTCTCATCTCTCACTCACTCCTCACTCACTACTCCTCACTTCTCTCTCCTCTCTCTCTCTCTCTCTCTTCTCTCTCTCTCCCCTCCCCCAAACTGGAAACAAATGACAAGCGACAATGGAGGAAGAGAAAGACAGTATGTATGGGCCAGCAATGGCCTTTTCTGTGCCGCTGGGGAAAGCTTTGCGGCGACACTTGACAAATGGCATGCAGAAACAGCCTTTCAGAGCGTCCGGAGCCATCAGCCACGGGGGTCTGGCAGTGATGTGGAGAACAGTTGGAGTAGGCCTAGTGGTGGGGGATCGGAATACATATTCATTCACTTTTTTTTTTTTAGCTTGTCTGCATTATAAGATGCAGCTCAAGACGTTCTGCCTTTTTGGTATGTAATGTTGTATACTATTATATGAATATTTATATAATTTTATATTTTTTGTGTATATATATATATATGTATATAATATTGGGATGGTGGTTTTGAGAAAAAATAATCGTTACATTCTGTCTCCTATCATTTCAATTTCAGAAGAAATCTTAAAGCACACCTCTTCCAAAAAGCTGGCAAATCTGCTTGTAGTTCAAAACAAACAAAACACAAAATAATGGCCTGACAGTTGCTACAACTTTTTTGTTGTTGTTGCCAAATTTACACAGAATGTTACTGTCAGAACTGAATCCTATCCCCATGCAGTGCTAACACCTCTGCCTTAAGAGCTTCCTCTTCCTCCACAACACTAAATTCCCATGTAAAAAACAGACCAGGTGGGAAAAAAATAACTGTTTCCATCAGGGACAAGGAAGCCAGCTACCCCTCATCCCATACCACCACCTCCATACATCCTGAATGTCTCCTTGACTCCAAGAGAAACAGGGCAGTCTGATACAACGCCACACACACACACACAAAAACATCATCAAAAAAACGGTCAGGACTGGTTTTTTTGTTCAGAACAAACAAAACGAAAGACAAATCGATAGCTGGATACACAGAGAGAGAGAGAGAGAGAGAGAGAGAGAGAGAGAGAGAGAGAGAGAGAGAGAGAGACAGACAGAGACAGAGACAGAGACAGAGACAGAGAGAGAGACAGAGAGAGAGAGAGAGGGGGGGAGGGAGCGCAGACGCTTCAGCGAGAAAAATTGGTATCGGAAACAGGCCACTTCCTGACACGAAAAGATCAAAGACAGAGACTCCGCCATGATGGATACAGGCAACAAGCAGATGTCAGTGAGGTGGTTATAACTGACTGCCTGTGTCTGAGACAGGGAGGGAGACAGACAGACAGACAGACAGACAGACAGACAGACAGACAGACACAGAGAGAGACAGAGACAGACAGACAGACAGACACAGACAGACAAAGTGAGAAAAACAGAGATAGAGAAAGAGAGACAAGACAGCCAGAGAGAGAGAGAGAGAGAGAGAGAGAGAGACAGACAGACAGACAGACAGACAGACAGACAGACAGAGAGCAGGGCCAGAGGGGGGGGGGGGGGGCTGCGGTTATGAGCTCCTAATATCAAACGACTAGTTCCATCAAAACAAAGAAAAAGGCTCCTGGCTTCCGCTGTCTGCGGCTGTGTGTGTGTCTCTCTTCTCACTTTATTTGTTGCTTTCCTTCTTTCTTTTCTTTTCTTTTCTTATTCTTTTCCTTTCTTTCTATCTTTCATTCCTTCGCGATGCCAGACTTGAAGGTCTACGTCACCTTTTTCTGCTCCATTCGTCGTCCAAACGGTTCCCTAGAAATGAATTCCCGGGGCCCATACAGAACAAACCGAGCGAAACTGTGTGCTTCAATCCTTCATGCATGCCAGGCCGGAGAGAACTATGCACGCGTCTGAGCATAATCGACGCTTGGGGCCGGCTTGCATGAAGATTGCACCAACACGTATGCAGGCTCCAGTTTAATGTACAGTGTACACACACACACAGAGGGAACTGGTTGTCAAGTTTTCAGGGGTGCCCCCACGGTCGCCAGACTAAGGGATGGATAGATAGATAGTATACACACACACACACACACACACACACACACACACACACACACACACACACACACACACACACCACACACACACACACACCACACACACACACACACACACACACACACACACACACACACACACGGAGAGAGAGAGAGAGAGAGAGAGAGAGAGAGAGAGAGAGAGAGAGAGAGAGAGAGAGAGAGAGACAGAGAGACAAGAGAGAGACAGACAGAGACAGAGACAGAGAGAGAGAGAGATATATATATATATAGAGAGAGAGACAAAGAGATGTATTGCCCACATGAAGGAGAATGAAAGTGAATGAAACAAAAACACGCTAATAAGAACAACATAGAAAACGTGGAAAAGAGGTTCTGAAAAGGTGGAGGATTGGGGGGGGGGGGGGGACAGCACAGACAAAGACAAAAGGGAGACAAAAGTTCTCAATTAAAGAGAAAGAGAGAGGGGAGGAGGGGGAAGGGGGGAGGGCTGAAAGGCAGAGCGTCTTCGGACTGCTGCAGGGACAAACAGATCGTGGCAGTCGGTCACAAAGTGGTGATCTAGAAGAAAATCAGAAGAGACCAAGCCACTCCCATTCAGTCTCCCCAAGGTCACACACCCAGGTTTCTTCGAGAGACTAGACAAACAAGTGTGTGTGTGTGTGTGTGTGTGTGCGTGTGTGTGTGTGTGTGTGTTGTGTGTGCGTGTGCGTGAGAGAGAGAGAGAGAGAGAGAGAGAGAGAGAGAGGAGAGAGAGAGAGAGAGAGAGAGTTTAAAATACGCCAGCTAGCTGTCAGTACGAACAATTTCGAGCATATCGTCTACCTAAACACATTGCACACAAGAAAATTTCCAATATTCTTGGAGAGAGGTGAGGGGGGGGGGGGGGGAGGGAGGTTTGAATCAGTGTGGTCTACATAACAGCTAGTAGTGGCCGTTTATTTATCATCTAGAAACAGTCTGTTCAAAGCTCTGTGCGTACGCCCTGTGAGACTCCATAGTATTGAGCGGGCATGTTTCACTATGCAGTGCAGCTGCTTTGAAGTGCTGGACTGACTATTACCCCTCTAAACAGTGTCTGGTACCAAACACTGAAACGTATACTCTCTCTCTCTCTCTCTCTCACTCTCTCTCTCTCTCTCTCTCTCTCTCCTCTCTCTCTCACCACCACACACACACACACACACACACACACACACACACACACACACACACGTCACAATGTGACGTTCCCTGATCTTCCCTATGAAGGACAACATACAGAAAGGACAGAGACTAACTAATGACCCTGACCATATGCGTGTATGCATGCGTATGCGTGCGTGCGTGCGAGCACACGCGTATTCGCGCATATGCTCTGTGTGTGTGTGTGTGTGTGTGTGTGTGTGTGTGTGTGTGTGTGTGTGTGTGTTGTGTGTGTGTGTGTGTGTGTGTGTGTGTGTGTGTGTGTGCGCGCGCGCGCGAAGTGTGTGTGTGCGCGCATGTGTGCCCACTCGCGCGCGTGTATGTGTGTGTCATTGTTTCAAACACCCATGCTATCCACACTCCTCCTCCCTCTCGCAATAAAGTTAGCCATGACTCACAAGCAACCGTCTCCCCCCCCCCCCACATCCTCCCACCCTCATCCGCCCCCTCCCCCTTCCCATCTACACCTCATTCTCTCATTCTCTTCGTCAGTGTTCTCCATCTCACATTAAGTCCAGGTCCATCACCCTCTCTCTCTCTCCCCTCTCTCTCTCTCTCTCTCTCTCTCTCTCTCTCTCTCTCTCCTCTCTCCTCTCTCTCCTCTCTTCTCCCTCCCTCCTCCCTTCCCTTCCCCCTCCCCTCCCTCC
>CM060337.1:43958672-43964666 GCA_030674155.1 Stramonita haemastoma
AATCGCAATCGTCCAGACTTTTGGTCTCTTGTTGGGGGAGAAACGTTACATAGACGACAAAGATAGCAAAAACGAGTATTAAAAAATGACCACGACAACAATGACAACAAGACGATGATATTAATAACGACACACATCATCATAACACCCGCCATCATCACGATAATGACGACGACGATGACGTCCACCACACACAAAAAAACGAAGGCACCATACCAATACTAACCAACAGCCAATCTAGTCAAACCCCAAACAACCCCAACACCCCAAAAAACCCTCTCAAACCCACACTCACTCACCCCACAGAAGTCAGCGAGGCGGAGTGATGAGGGGCGGTGTGGTGGTTGTGGTGATGGTGGTGATGGTTCCTGGGGATGCTGTGAAAGGGATGGTGCTGAAACAGGTCCTCGTGCTGATGATGATGAGGGGGGAGGGCACCATGCCCTAGAGGCAGCAAGGGCTGCAGCGGCGGGAACGCGGG
This sequence comes from Stramonita haemastoma, assembly GCA_030674155.1. Taxonomy (NCBI): domain Eukaryota; kingdom Metazoa; phylum Mollusca; class Gastropoda; order Neogastropoda; family Muricidae; genus Stramonita; species Stramonita haemastoma. Next base: position 43,959,154 of record CM060337.1, read on the forward strand.
GAACATCCCGTTGTTGTTCAGCCTCATCAGACGCTCAAAATCCCGGCTGAGGTCGCCCAGAGGCAGGGCGTCCAACCCAGTCCCGTTGGGGCACTCTATCCAGGGCAGGCGGCTGCGGCCGTTGCTGGGGTGGGGGTTGGGTTGGGGGTGGAGGAGGGAGGAGGAGGTGGAGGAGGTGGAGGTGTGGGAGTCGAAGTGGAAGGAGTTGGACAGGAACTGCTGGAACATGTCCTGCGCCGCGCTGTTGAAGAAACTCTCGGCGGAAGAGTACATGAAGGAGGACGAGTACTCCGAATGCTGCTGTTGCTGCTGTTGCTGTTGCTGCTGTTGTAGCGGCTGTTGTTGTTGCTGTTGTTGTTGCTGGTGGTGGTGGTGAAGGTGGTGGTTGAGGAGGGGGGTGGTTCTGCCGCTGTCTCCGGGCACAGAGCCTCCCTCCCCAGCTCCCCTCGCTGTCCCCTCCCCTCCATGTCTGCTCCTCCCCGTGTTGTGTTGTGCTGTGCTGTGTGGTGTGGTGTGTCTCAGGCTGCCTGCTTCACAATCACTGGGCCAGGAGCCAGCTGACCGGGACGATAAAGTAACACTGGGACACTCAGTTCAAACCATGCTGTTTTCTCGCACAAGGCTGTGTGCACGTGGATGTCCAGTTGTCCATCATCTTCAACGTGATGATGTTCACGTGTTTGTCCCTGACCATGTCACACACCCAGCTGTCTTCACTACACTGTTGTTCTCTGTGGCTTCCATCTGTTAAGCCGCCCTTACGTTTATAACTTTATATACAACTGCACACCCACAAAGCACTGCAAGCAACACACACACACATACATGTACACTGTCGGTGATGATGTCCACAGGCGATTAAGTGACCACGAAGATTTCATTGAACAACACTTCCCCAACCACACACACACACACACAAATGGCAACACGTCACCATGGCAACCCTTCTGTCACTACAGTACTTGTTCACTAGTGACATACTGTAGGCGTTTTCCTTTTCTATTTTCTTTTTTTTTTTTTTTTTTTACTCCCTCAACACATCGCACTGGTAGAAGAAGCTTCACAACCTCTAACAACGTTTTCTTAAGAAAACAGAAAAGAGAAAAAAAAATCAAGCGGTCGACAGAAGATGACAACACCGGTTTAAAATCACAAGAGCAGCGAAGCCCCGTTTACCTGCGAAAGCAAGCCACTAAAGGTCCACCCATCCACCCACACACCACCCATCCACCCACCGATCCAGTCATCCATACCGGCCGGCAGACCACTCTCACTCACTCCCTGCCAGACGGCCAAAACCGGTCCAGATGGGCCCAGATGGCAGCAACTACAACGACACCGGCGCCAGCCCCCTCCCCCTCCTCTCCTCCTCCTCTCCCCCCCCCCACCCACACCGGGCCGTGGCGTAGCGTAGCGTACCGTTGCCTGCTTGTTGTGCTCATGCACTCAGCGGCGATAGATAGATCTGCTAAGAACGCCATCGATTTCCTCTTTTGGCATCTCAGCAAACCTGCCTGCCATCCGGAGCCCGATAACCTAACCCAGCCCTGCTGGACACTAGACAGACAACTCGTACACTGAACCACACACTCTCTCACACACTCTCACACACACACACAAACGCAAACGCAACAGCAGCGGCAGCAGCAGCAGCAACAGGCTTAAGCGGTGGTGGCGGTGGTGGGGACGAGTCGTGTGCTTCTTGCACTATTGGGGGGTAGTAGTAGTAGTAGTGGGTGGGTGGGTGAGCGGTTGTAGAGAGAGGGAGGAAGAAAGGGAGAGAGAGAGAGAGAAAAAGAAAGGAAAGGACACCAGCCAGCTTTGTCACACACACACACACACACAACACACACACACACACACACACACACACACACACACACAACACACACACACACACACACTGTAACACACACACACTGTACACACACACACACACACACACACACACACACACACACACACACACACACACCAACACACACAACACTTACACACACACCACACACACACCACACACACACACACACACACACACACACACACACAACACACACACACTATACACACACAGCGGGGTGGCTGCTTGCTCCAGCAGCCACGACCCCCGCTGGGAGAGACACAGAGAGGAAAGGGGTTGACTGCTGGGTGCAGTACAGGGTATCGAACCGAAATGTCACCGCTTGGCTTCATTGTCCTGTGGGTCTATCTATACCAGCACCGGCAGGCCTCTTAAAGGTCGACACTTTCACAAAACAAGCCCATAAACCCACTTCTGCCTTCTGTCCTTAAAGATTTAAATCTATATATACCTAGAGTTCCAGGATTGTTTTTTTTTTCATTTTCTGCGACGGAATGGCGCTACTTTGTTTCTCGTCTGCTGTTGCCTATTTATGATCCTTTTTATGGTTAATTGTCCCCGTTTTTCTCTCCTCTTTCTGTTCAATGCTATCCCACATCTCTCTCCTTTCTTCTCTAGGACTGCGCCACTTAAGATCACTTATAAAAGCAAAAACTTGCATCCTGTTGTTTGTTGGTTGTTTTTTTTTTAACTTCCCACTCTTTCCACTTTTTTCTTTTTTATGGTATCAATGTAACTTTTCCAAACCACTCATTAGGCAAGACTTTAGCGTAAAACTTTCAATATCATCCTTGTTACCCTGGTATAGTTTGTCTGCATATAATAATGTACTGTGAGAAATTCGAACAAAGCACTATTTAGACCAAAAAAATTATCAAGATACACGACCTGAAAAATTCAGTATAATACTATCCGACTAACCCTCAAGGCGTTGGCTGATTAATCGTCAAAGAAGAAGAACAAGAAGAAGGAGCGTCTGACAAGAAAACGCCAAAATATCGAGAGAATATACTTTGCTACACTCAACAAATTTCAGCTGCAGATGTTTTCCTTTGACCTCTTTCTACGGCAAAAAAAAAAAGCCAAAAACAAAACCAAAAAAACGATCCAAACAAATGGATGGAAGACAAGAAAAACAACGAACAAACAAACAAACAGATAAACAACAACACACAAAAATTCAAGGAGGAGAAAAGTGAAAATGCAGGGTGTTTAGGAAGACAGAGGAGACAGTTCCGTTGTGACATTGTGCAGCTGAAGTGAAAAATTAATGGCAGACTTTCATTCAGTCTACACTTGGCGACCCCGGACCCGTCCCCAAGCCCCTCCCCTCCACCCCTCTCCCCCCCACCCCCAAACCTTTCCCCAAGTATCAGTTCTACCCCCTCCCCTCCTCCCTCCCCATGTCCCGAAGAACAGTGAAGCTCTGTCAGTGACATACAACAAGGAAAGCCTTTTCACTCCGCTCCTCTTCTTTTTTCTGTTTTCAGTTTTTTAACAAACGAGCTTTTGCTCTTCACCGTCTGACACACTGACAGTTTCCCTTCTTTCTTATTTGTTTGTTTTGTTGTTGGTTTATTAAACCTCGCCTCTCTTCCTTTTATCATACCCAACTCCTCAACCCACTGTTTACTTCTCGATTCCTCATTTCTAAAGAAGCCTTCCTTGCCCACGCATCATCATCATCGCTATTTCTGAACACGAAACCCAGATGTGTTCGTCAGGGTAACTGCAATGATGGCCGGTTACTTCCTCGTTTAAAATTTAACACTGACAAGAGGCCCTCTGATTCTGATATCTTCAAACCCCTGTTCCCTCGTTTAAAGCTGAACAACATCGTGACAAAAGGCCCTCTGTTTCTCATGCCCTCAACCACTCCTCCATCTAGTCTATAAAAATGAAAAAAACAACAACAAAGCTTTGGAAAAAAATCTGCCCAACCTCAAAGAGTTTGAAAACTCGACAGTGTCAACAGACTTTGAAAAAAATTTTCTGTTAATCTCAAAAATACAGTTAACAATGCCAAAATGTCACTGTTAACAATGCAAAAAAATATTCTTAAAAGCGTTACCCCACACCAAGTGACAATGCCAAAACTCCAGTTAATGCCAACAACATTTCATGGAACCCCCCCCCCCCCAAAAAAAAAAAAAAAAAAAAAAAAAGACAGAAAAACTGGGGGGGGGGGGGGGGGGGGGGGGGAGCTCATAACGCCAAACTCCAGCAACCGTTTCACAACGCTACACATCACACCTCGATGAACTTTTAGCCAAAGCTCAAACAGCTGAGAACAACAGTATACATACAATCGTGTCCAGTAGTCAGGTACCTGAGGTTTGATAAAAAATTTATAGGCTGGCACGACAGTCAGCCGCCATAAGACAGCCTGGCCTATGTCACGAAGTTCTGAATCATCTGTTGTTCTCCGCTGTATCTCTTTGTATGTATGTACTCTCTCCGTTTGTTCACCTCGAAATGATAGATCGTTTTGAACCACAGAACGCAGCAACACGGCTAAGCTTCTCAATTAAATTTAATGGATCTCACGTTGTTCACATTTCTTTGACTCTCTTCCCGACCCCCAGTCCTTTTGTGTGTGTGTGTGTGTGTGTGTGTGTGTGTGTGTGTGTGTGTGTGTGTGTGTGTGTGTGTGTGTGTGTGTGTGTGTGTGTGGTGCGTGCGTGCGTGCGTGCGTGCGTGCGTGCGTGCGTGCGTGCGTGCGTTTTCTACGATATCCTTTTGCTACACCTTAATCAATTGGAATCTCTCTCTCTCTCTCTCTCTCTCTCTCTCTCTCTCTCTCTCTCTCTCTCTCTCTCTCTCTCTCTCTCTCTCTCTCTCTCTCCACACACACACACACACACACACACACACAACACACAACACACACACTTTCCCTATCCTCATCCCCCCCACCCCCACCCCTCACCCTTCTCCCCTACGAAGTCTATCATCCTCACATAAACCAGCAGCTAATGCCGGCATCCACCAACACTTCAATCGTGCATGACAAGAAACAGAAGACAACACCGATGACCAGGCTTTGCCTATCTAATCTACTTCTCTCAAGGAAGAAAAAACAAACAAACAAAAAAAACAACCGTTGAACAAACAGACCCAATAAACCACCACCACCAACCCTAAAAGAAAAAAAGAAAACTCAAACAACAAAAAAAACCCTTTTGTTGAAAAGCAAAAGCTCCTTGTTCTCCCTCTGGCACCTTCAATGTGTTGCTATCAGCAGCCAGGCCATGGTAAAAAGCTGTGTGCTTAGGATGAAGGCATGACAGCTGTAGATGTTGCAGAGGAGGAGGAGAGAGCGAGGTGTGTGTGTGTGGGGGGGGGGGGGGGGGTGAGCAGACGGCTATGTGTGATAAAAGCCATGACTCGTCCCCTAGACAGGTAACACACACACAGACGCACGCACGCACGCACTCTCTCTCTCTCTCTCTCTCTCTCTCTCTCTCTCTCTCTCTCTCTCTCTCTCTCTCTCTCTCTCTCTCTCTCTCTCTGCCGGAGTAACAACTAACTCTTTCAGCTGTCATCACTGCCTTATGCTATTGTAAAATTTTGATCAACGCTGTCAGTCAAAAGTAATTTGTATGCTCTGAAGTCGGAATATGGCTGCGTAATGGCGAGGATTCTAAAGATT
>CM060337.1:43964766-43972266 GCA_030674155.1 Stramonita haemastoma
CTCTGTCTCTCTCTCTCTCTCTCTCTCTCTCTCCTCTCTCTCTCTCTCTCTCTCTCTCTCTCTCCCCCCCCCCCGGCCCCCCCCCCCCCTCCTCTCTCTCTCGCTCTCTGTCTCTGTCTCTCTCTCTCTCACCCCCTCTATACACACCTACTTCTATCCCTTTCTAGACGATAGCAACAGCAACAGCAGCAGCAGCAACAACAGCAGCAGCAGTAGCGGTATCAGACATTGGATGTAATTTATTTTTCTGGTCGACGTAAACCAGCATGCCGTGTGTGGATAACACTGAGAGAGCTTTGCCCCTCCCCCCTTCCTTCCCCCTCCCCTCCCCCCACCCCCTCCCCTCTGCCCTCCTCTTGCAATCAATGGTACTAGATTCGGAATAACACCCCCCCCCCCTCCCCCGTCTCCCTACCCGCCCACACGTGCATACGCACATACAAACATACACACGCACGCACGCGCGCGTGCATTCATGCAGTCACACACACGCGCATGCTTGCACTTATCCACCTGCCCACATCCCCCCTCCTCCAGTCACATACACACCCTACCCCTGCAAACACACATACACATATACACGCGCGCGCGCGCACGCACACACACAGTGACACACACACACACACGCACGCACGCATGCACGTACGCACACACACAAACATACACACACACACAACACACAACACAACACAACACACCACACACAACACAACACAACACACACACACACACACAACACACACAACACAACACAACACAAACACAACACAACACACACAACACACACAACACACACACACACACACACACACACACACACACACACACACACACACACACACACACACACACACACACACACACACACACACACACACACACACCACATACACGCTGATAACACCATGATACATCCTGTCGACTGCTTTCCCATATTTTTTTCTCCCTCTCTTTCTCTCTCTCTCCCTATGGATTTATCATTAGGACTTTATATTTGGGGTTGATATGACTATGACGTGGCCTGTACCTGTACCTGTAGCTGTAGTGTGGCCCAGGTCTGCAGTATGGAGAGAGGCCAGGTGAGCAGAGAGCAGCTGCTGCTGATGATCCCGATCCCAGGTCTGGAGATGTCGTTGAGGAGGAAGTTCAGGTGAGAAAAGGAGGGATGAGTGACTAGGCTATCGCTCTTCGTCTGGGTTCCAGTGGCTGTGGTATTATAATATACATATGTTCAGTCCCCCAGAAGTCATTCCTCGTTCAGTGCACGGAAGAGAACACTGGGCAACAAGAGACAATATGTGCTGTGGTATTATGTACATATGTTCAGTTCCCCAGAAGTCATTCCTCGTTCAGTGCACGTAAAAGAACCCTGGGCAACAAGAGACGAGTAATATGTGCTGTGGTATTATATATACATATGTTCAGTTCCCCAGAAGCCATTTCTCGTTCAGTGCACGTAAAAGAACCCTGGGTAACAAGTCAAGTAATTGATCATTTGTTTGTTTTTAAATTTAAAGAAAGCCTGTCTGATAGGGAAATAGATACACACGTAGACAGGAAAACTATCGTCTAATATCACTAAGAGTGAACAGACGCTAAATTGAAGACAACAACAAACTGTGGGGAAAAGAAAAAGAAAACAACAAAAAAAGAGAGAAAAAAAATAGAAAAGGGTGTGCTACTCACGCGCGTATGCAGAAGATCACATTATAACTGCACGTTAAAGATCCCGTAATTCACACCATATCACTATTGCTTCAAGAATTGTACTATTTTTAAGGTGGCCCGCGGCGTCAAAGACGTGGGATGACTTCTTGTTACCACAGTCCCTAAGTCGAATATCTCCGCTGGGACAACAGTATAACCTCAACAAGAACAGCTCCCGTAAAATTCACATCAGTGTTGAATGGGGTTTGAAAAATCAGGAACATACCCAGCATGCATCCTGTACCTGGAGAGGTATGAGCTCCGCCATGTTCACTTACCTGAAGAGAATACAGCCTGAATGAGGAATTCAGGACAGTGCGGTGCCCCAAGACTCCCCACCCGGGAGTTCAGGAAGAGACGAGAGAAGGTCACCTACCCCCCCCCCCCCCTCTCTCTCTCTCTCTCTCTCTCTCTCTCTCTCTCTCTCTCTCTCTCTCTCTCTCTCTCTCTCTCTCTCCTCTCTCTCTCTCTCTCTCTCTCTCTCTCCGTTTTTGCCCCTCCACAGTAAAACAGCCTATCACTGCTCAAAGAAGAACGTAGTAGAGCTTATGTCTGTATGTTTTTTTTTCTTCTTTTTTTCTCCGTGGAAGGAGAAAGTGTGCTGTATACTACATACATTAAATCTCCTGCTGAAAGAGAAAAGTAGAGGTGACGTCATCTCTAAGCAGACTTGAAGAGTGTTGAACATATCGCCTCTTGATAGCGCGGACCGGGAAATGGAGAGAGCCGTCTTTCTCACTGGTCTGGTCTGATCTTCCACCGATTCACATCATGTTCTCACCATCTCCCCATCCCTTGAACACACGCACGCACACAGGCACACACGCACACACGCACGCACGCACACACACATACATACACACGCGCGCGCGCGCATGCACACAACACACACGCACGCACGCACACACATACACACACGCGCGCACGCTCACACACACACTCACACACACACACGCGCACGCGCGCGCGCACCACACACACACACACACACACACACACACACACACACACTGAAAAGGAAAAAACCGAAAAGGTGTTGTAGACGGAAAGTGTACGCATGTTACGTTGCACAAAAAAGAGAACGTGTTTCCAAGACGCTGTAGAGTACACTGTATTTTGATACTTGGGTAAGGAGAAAGGTCTCTTTTCTTTCTTGCGCAAGCACGCACGCACACACACACCACGTGCGCACGCACGCACGCACGCACGCACGCACACATGCGCCCGCGCGCTCACACACACACACACACACACACACCACACACACACACACACACACACACACACACACACACACACACACACACACACACACACAGAGCTGAAATTTACTCGTGAGAAATTCTTACAAATTTATAGCATGGTTCTTTTCTGTTTTTATTCCGTGGGGTTCGGGGCCTGTTAGTATAGCATCTCCATCTTCTACAGATTTTGTGCTAGGAACTTCCTCTTTTCTATCCCTCTCTTTGTTTCTGCCTAGTTCCATCTCTTTGATTTCTATAGATGCATTCTTGGTGTATTACAGTCTTATTTAGGATATTGTGCCTTTCCACACTCTCCAGTACTGATAGATATTATCGTGTAAAACCGTCGAAAATGAAGTAACATACTGGTCATCAATATGTCACCTGTACTATATCCTTGTTTGATATTATTATCTGCGTGTATGTTTGTGTGCTTGCGAGCGTGTGTCATGCGTGCGTACTTGTATGTATGTATGTATGTATGTATGTATGTATGTATGTATGTATGTATGTATGTATGTATGTATTTATGTATGTATGTAGTATGTATGTATGTATGATGATGTATGTATGTATGTGTGTATGTATGTGTGTATGTGTGTGTGTACACACACGCGCGCACACACGCGTGTGTATGTGCGGGTATTCGTATGCTGTGCCTGAATACAGGCATGGCAATTGGTGCGTCTCCACATGCTCTGTTTTTTATGGCTGTGGGTCACAATAAACAAAGGCAGCAGCTGCAAGAATAGAAAGAAGCCGTATCCCCAAACCCAAATAAAGCCTGCCCCCATCAGATTATGCCCGCTTATTACTAGACAGCGCGTGGGGAAAGAAGGAAGGAATGTTGGCGGTGCCAGTTAGGACAGACAGACAGGTGGGTGTGTTGGGGGGTGGGGGTGGGGGTCAGGCACTGCAGTTAGCATCTCGTCATCACGCCTCTGGCATCTTCCAGCCCAGCCCAACATCAACCTTCTGGGCCAACTTCGGCCGTAAGTTCTGGCACTGTGCTATACTATATTATACTGTACTGTACCAGCCCTTGTATACTAGGCTACATCAGGCTGTTCACATTCAGTATTCCACGTCTCCCTTCAAATATTTCGATCTCCCCACGGAAAATAAAAACCCAACTCTGATACGTGGGGATGGGTCGGGCCTTTCTCTTGGAAGCCAAGATTCGTGAAGACTCCACTTCCTTATATTTTATATATATATATATTTTTTTTTTGGATGAGACTTTTAACTGGAGGTACTGTGGCGTGAGTGAACCCCTGCAATACAAGAAACAAACACAATCTTGTTTGTAGAATGAAGTCCTACTCTGCCATTGGAAAAGCAAGGTGTTAAAGCTTGCTGGTAGGAATGAATGAAAAAAAACTAAAACCACCTGTGTCATGTTGTGGATCCTCCACAGTGATGGGAATGTAGCGACTTTAAGGTCGATCGATAGTAAGTGGAATAAAAACGATCGCTTAGGCAAACATTTCTGCATTGTCATATAGGAGGTTTTTCCAAAGTTATAAGAATAGTAAGTACAGGACAGTGGGGACAAAGTTAGGAGAACATGGTGGCGAAGATGATTTTTTTTCTGGAACTTATCAAGTCAGTTTTGTGTATTGGGTCTTATGTCTTATTGCACGGGTCACGCTGCCAGATCTACGAATGTTCGATCGTGACGATGTCTAACAAATATAGCTGTTTGGAATTGAAGAAATAACCAGAACATTGGTTAGTTTTAGCAGTATAGCAAACTGAGCACAAGCTGCAAGTTCCATTGCGTGATAGTTTGATATCAGTCAGAGCACGCGCGCGAGAGGATGGATAGTAGTGCTTGTGTTGTCTTTGAAGTGTAAAGTATATATATATATATATATATATATATATATATATATATATATATATATATATATATATATATATATATATATATCTTATATTCGTGTTTGAAGTGAGGTGATCGGATACATCCAAGAGTATTATATCTTTGTATTTTTGTTTTAGATAGTAAGAAAACGCCGCTGCAGGTTCTGATTCTGATTGACAAATTAGTTTGGTTTCAGTGGTGGTACTGTAGGGAAGTGCCTTTCACGTTTGGTTTCAGTGGTGGTACTGTAGTGAAGTGCTTTTCACGTTTGGTTTCAGTAGTAGTACTGTAGTGAAGTGCTTTTCACGTTTGGTTTCAGTATGAGTACTGTAGTGAAGTGCTTTTCACGTTTGGTTTCAGTGGTGGTACTGTAGTGAAGTGCTTTTCACGTTTGGTTTCAGTGGTGGTACTGTAGTGAAGTGCCTTTCACGTTTGGTTTCAGTGGTGGTACTGTAGTGAAGTGCTTTTCACGTTTGGTTTCAGTGGTAGTACTGCAGTTGAGCTCCTTTCACCTGCTTTCACCTGAACTCCCTCATGGCAGTGGCCGGCATGGCAGGCTTTGTTGTAGTGTGGGAGGCCATACCCTCCAGTGATTCATTGACCGTGGGTTCCCCCCTTCCCTCTCTCCCTCTCGCTCTCTTATCAGGGCGGGGCTCTTCGGGTAGCTCTGTGTTGCCCTTTCTTCTATGTCTGTTTTTAGTTGGGGTCCAGCTGGACTGGATTTGGGTTTCACGTGCCGGAGTTTTGCCTTAGGGCAATGTCACACAACGCAGCTGTTTTCTGCTGAAGCGCAGTGCAGTGTTTTCTGTGAATTAAATATCATGGTAACAGATTTGATAGAAGATATTTTCCATCTCTTTCCAAACGCTTTGTACAAGTTCCCAGCGTAATCATTAATATGTCAATCAATCGAGGAATTGATTTTTTTCCATTATTCCTCGGCTAGAGCTTCTTGGTTCACCAATGGTGATATTTTTTGCGTATGCATGCAACTGTTTTCTGGCCACCATCATGACCTACTCTTCCGAAAGACAGAACAGGTTTTGACGTGTGCACAAGATTTTCTTCGTGCGTCAGCGAGCTCCCGCTCAGTTTATACTCTCAACAGAAAGACTTTGAGAGAGAGAGAGAGAGAGAGAGAGAGGAGAGAGAGAGAGAGAGAGAGAGAGAGAGAGAGAGAGAGAGAGAGATGTAGTCAGCATAGATGTTAACCTCCGCCCCCCCTAAAAAAAATCCCCTCGAACGAGCGTCTCGGTGGTGACTCGAACCCAGGCCGACAGATCACCACTCAACGCTCTAACCACTAGGCCTCCCTCCCGCGCCCCCCCCCCCCCCCCATGAATTAGATAAAAAGAATCACACCCCCCCCCCCAATCGAAAAAAAAGAGATCCCCAAAAGAAACAAGCAAACAAACAAACAAAACCCCAAGACAAAACCTCGGGGGCTGAAGTTTTAAGCAGGTGAAATTGAACCTGCAACTTGTTGCATTCTTATCATTTCTATTTCAATACCAAACCACTATACACGACTGGTCCACCTACCCGTTAGTGATGGTCAGCAGGCTACATATATATATAGGCCAAGGGCCTAGGCTATATAATGCACAGTACTGCCAGCTACTGGTCACTACTTCTGCTGCAGCACTACTGCTGCTGCTGCTACCAGACTGCAGTATTGACGTGCTACTTGGACAGAGACGACGTGTGGCCCTTAAAGTCAAGGACCGGAGTCAAGAGGGTTGGCTGCTTTATGACTGGACTGCTGTAGTGTAGTGTAGAGTAGACCCTCTCTCTTTGCCTTCTCTTCTGTGTGTGTGTGTGTGTGTGTGTGTGTGTGTTGTGTGTGTGTGTGTGTGTGTGTGTGTGTGTGTGTGTGTAGGTGTGTGTAGGTGTGTGTGTGTGTATAGGGTGTGTGTAGTGTGTGTGTGCGTGTAGTTGTTGTAGTTGTGTCTGTGTGGTTGTGTGTGTGTGTGTGTGTGTGTGTGTGTGTGTGTGTGAGTGTGTGTGTGTGTGTGTGTGTGTGTGTGTGTGTGTGTGTGTGTGTAGTGTGTGTGTGTGTGTGTGTGTGTGTGTGTGTGTGTGTGTGTGTGTGTGTGTTGTGTGTGTGTGTGTGTGCAGGTTGTGTGTGTGCAGGTTGTGTGTGTGTAGTGTGTGTGTGTGTGTGTGTGTGTGTGTGTGTGTGTGTGTGTGTGTGTGTGTGTGTGTGTGTGTGTGTGTTGGCGATGTTTTTGTCCGTCTTCGTCTGGGTTAGTGGGTTATTACATGTGGAGAAAATGCTTAATTGTTTTGTTTTTTGCTTTTTTTGAGAGAGGGGGCAGGAGTTGGAAAGTCGTAAGAGAGAGAGAGAGAGAGAGAGAGAGAGAGAGAGAGAGAGAGAGAGAGAGAGAGAGAGAGAGAGAGAGAGAGAGAGAGAGTGTTTTTGTGTGTGTGTGTACGTAGGTGCGCGCGCGCCTGTTTGTGTGTGTGTGTGCACGCACGCACGCACGCCTGTATGTGTGCCAGTCTGTCAGTCTGTCTGTCTGTGTGTCTCTCTCATATTCGTCTGTTCTACCTCTGTCTCTGTGCCAGCTATTTTGTCTGTCTTCCAGTGCCACAACCAACACAGGTCTTTCCCTCCTCCTCCTTGTCTATAGTCCTTGTCATGCCCATCCTGTTCTCTTCCTCTCACCAGAAGACAGACAG
>CM060337.1:43979766-43981503 GCA_030674155.1 Stramonita haemastoma
GCGACTCTTTGGGAATACTGACAAACGGAAGCTTTGTAGACCTAGTAATGGCCACATGTCAGAGTAGCAAAGGAACATCAGGGAAGAAAAATGGTACAACTTAGTGAAAATGGTAAGAGCTACAAATCAATACAACGTATATTTAGTCACTTCTCGGTTTTCTGTAGGAGTAGAGAATGTAGGTGATACATAGTCGTGGGGCTGCGATGTAATCTTAGTTATTTTAGAAAAATGGACTTACTACCGCTTCCATCAACTGATATACGAGTACGGTGGTGTTCATACCTTCACTTTTGCATTAGGCCCAGCATTAAACCTTCTCTTTCCCGTTTGGGGCCACCCCCGTTTAAAATAGATATATTAATAGATCAGAATCTACAACTTTTTCAAGATTGTATCGGAAATTGTGTGTGTTGTGTGTGGCCGCGCGCGCGGCCCCGCGTGTTGCGTCGTGCGTGCGTGCGTGTGTGTGTACGCGTCTTTTTACGGGACTTTGCTTTTCACACCTTTGGGGTCACACACAATACGCACTCGGTCTTGTCTACCACCCTTTACACCTTCAATCTCTGTGAAAAATACACACGCACGCACACAACAACACACACACACACACACACTTTCACACACACACACACAACCCAACACCCCAACACCACACACACCAACACACGCAAAACACACCACACACACACACACACACACACACAACACCACCACACACCCCAACACACACACACACACCCACACACACACAAACATAGAGGGTGAAATTTTCGTGTTGGAACTTTTTGAATCCCCCATTACGCAGCCATTCCGCTTCAAAGCAACAAATTCTTTTGACTGACAGCGTTTGATCAAAATTTTTCAATAGCATAAGGCATGAGACAGCTGAAAGAGTTATTGTTACCCGGCAGAGAGAGAGAAAAAAGAGAAAAGAAGAGAGAGAGAGAGAAGAGAGAAAAGAGAAAGAGAAGAGAGAGAGTTGTGCTTTAGTGCGTTTCGTGCGTTTTTGGGTTTTTACCTATCTAGGGGCCCGAGCATGGCTTTTAAACACCACATAGCCGTCTGCCCCCCTCCCCCCCCCCCCCCCCCCCACACCCCACACCAAACCCCGCTCCCTCCTCCTCCCTCTGCAACATCTCCACGTCATCCTTCTCCAACAAAACAGCTTTTTACCCCAAATGGCCCTTGGCGCTGATAGGGAACACATTAAAAGGGGAAGGGGAAACGGGCTTTTTTTTTTTCAACAAAAGGTTTTTTTTTTTTAAAATTTTTTTTTTTTTTTTTAGGTTGGGGGGTTTTGGGGGGGTTTAATTGGGGGTGTTTTTTTCAACGGGTTTTGGTTTTTTTTTTTTTTTTTGTTTTTTTTTTTCTTTTTCTTATTTTCCCTTAGAAATAATTAGATTGGAAATTTTATCGGGTTGCCCCTTTTTCTTGCATGCACATTAAGTTTGGGGGATGCCGGCATTTGCTGCTTTTTTTGTAAAAATAAATTCGTAGGGGGGAAAGGTAGGGGTGGGGGGGGGGGATAGGGGAAAAATTTTTGGGGTTTTTTTGGGGGTGTGTTGTTTGTTTGTGTGTGTTGTGTGTGGGTGTGTGTGGGTGTTTTGTGGGGAAAAGAGAGAAGGGTTTGTGTGTGTGTTTTGGGGTGTGTGGTTTTTGGTTGTGTTGGTGTGGGGTTGGTTGTGTGGTGTTTGTGTGGGAAAGAAGAGAGAAGAGAGAAGGTAGAGAGAGAGA
>CM060337.1:43981603-43994103 GCA_030674155.1 Stramonita haemastoma
AAAATCTAACACAGCACTATTCTCGACACAATAACGTGCTACCAATATCGGGACCAGGCAGCTAGCTCCTACCAATCAAGACAACTGCACAGCCCATTCCTGACAGACACATGCCACGGATGTTAGCAGCACCACCAGCAGTCCGCTGCACTCCACACGAGTCAAGACTGCCAACTTGGCTGTACATACAGCAGACAAAAGGAGACTCAGAGATGATGATAATGACTGCAGCTTGAGGAGAGGCGTGAAAAGGAATTCCCTGATCTGAAGGCGACAGCTTGGTGAAGGGCTTACAGCATCACAGACCCCCTCTCCTTGTCATACTCAGCTTACAGGAAACACTTCTGGGGCAAAGAGGCCCACAGCCACTTAGTGCACAATCTTTCGTTTCATTGCATGATGTTGACAGCCGGCCCTACCGACCACAAAGGCCATGTATGTCAGGGTTGTCGCCTACTTCAGTACCAGTAGTAACTCATGTCAACATTCACTTCAAAATTAGAAATCAACGCCCTCCTTACAAACGAACGTTAACCCGGGAAAAAAATCATATCAAATGAAAAAGTACCGTAATCGTTTCATTTCATAACCACTCCCCCCTCCCCCCCCCCCAAACTCACTGCTGTGATTTCTTCCACAAACGCCAAATGTTTGCTGAACCCTCCTGCTTCATCCTGAAGACTAGCACTCAGACCCTTACTCAAAGTCAAGTGGTATAGGCGACAGCAACAAAAAGAAAACCCAACCAAAAACATGAAAAGAAAAAACAAACGCACCCACCTTCCCGAAAACAACAACAAAAAAACCAACCAAAAAAACCCCAACAAAAAACACAAACAACAACAACGCTAAAACAAAAACAACAATACAACCCCCCCCCTCCCAAAACAACATCAGAACAACAACAAACCCCAACAACAACAAACAAAGAACCCACCAAACAAACAAACAAACAAACAAACACACACTAAAAACCAAACTGGCACCGTAAAGGATTCGAACAACAGACCTCTTGCTCCATAAACCTCCTGGCCACAGCTACTTCGGTCTCAGACGGCATTGCACAAAGTGATATCAGGGACTCAGAATGGGGGAAAATCAACATCATAGCCGACTCTTAAACCAACTAAAAGAGCAACAAGCAGACCCTCACTAATAAAGACACGTAATTTGCCATCACGTGGTTTGCTCACTCACTCACTCACTGAGCGGACATGTGACTTGAGAAGAAAGAGGAACTGTATTACTTCACATGGCTTCAATATTAGGAATGATGGAAGTTAATGATTATAAGGATTTCCCCGTAGGTCGGAAAAAAACTTCATTATTATTATTATTATTATTATGTCCGTCATGAGACTTCTTGATAATTACCGGTTTTCCCTGAAACAGCCAAGTGTGTGTAGCGGGGGGGGGGGGGGGGGGGGGGGGGGGGGGGGGGGGGGAGGGGAGGGGGGGGGGAGAGGAGGAGGGGGGGGGGGCAGAGAGAAGAGAGAGGAGAGGGAGAGAAAGGGGGGGGGGGGGTTTTTATTGGAAAATTGTGTAAGATCTTCAGCGTTAATTATCTACTTTACACGTGAAACAAGTTCATGGTACAGACTCAAGATCCTGGTGTGGTCATTGTGGCTGATAAACACAGACATAACAGTTTCTACATGATACATGAACACCCCCACCCCCCAACAACAACAACAACAACAACAAACAAACAAACAAACAAACCACCACTACCAACAACAGAACAAACAACAGCAGCCCACGAAGGAAATGCAGATCCTGGTTTATAACTATATCCTCTGTTACAGCAACAGTGCAGAAAGTGATGCAATGCTTTATAATTGTTAGCCATGGGCGTATGCTCTGTCGCTTTATGTGTTACTCATACTGACGTGTGTATACCTCGTGCTTGAGGGGCACAAGGCAGAGCTAAGTGGTTTATTGTTTTGAACTTGGACCACCTGATGTGAAAAGGGCAGATTCGAACCAGGAATGACTTGTCCGTTTGAAGAGGGTTTTCCCGAAGTCGACACTGGTTTCGGAGTCCAGCCAAGCAAGTTGTCACCAATGACATGACAGACCTCCCCCATTATTACATGGTGATGCCGCGGGCCTGTCAGTCTGAATAGATTCACTACATTCTGGACATTTTTGTGCTAAGCATTCCTTCTTTTCTACATCTCTCTTGTCTTTATGCCTTGTTTCTTTTTTTCGTGTCACATCATTCTTGTCCATTTCCTGCCTTCTTGCTCTATTCTCCTGCCCTTTTTCATCACAGAAAGACTTAAAAGAACAATTGTCTCTCACGCCGATGTCGGGATGTGCTTGGCCTGACCTGTCTGGCGCTTAACGGCAACACAACACATTTTCGCACTTCATATAGCAAACAACAATAGTTGCTGTCTTAGCCTTTTACGACGACGACGACGACGACGACGACGATGAAGACGAAGAAGAAAGAAGAAGAAGAAGAAGAAGAAGAAGAAGAAGAAGAAGAGGAGGAGGAAGAAGAAGAAGAAGAAGCCTACAGACCAAGCTGTACGGCCCATGAGAGGAGCCGGAAAGGACATGCCATTATTTTTCCCAGACACATCTGACGATGTAAAGGGAACGTGAGAAGAAAGAAGAAGAAGAAGAAGAAGAAGAAGAAGAAGAAGAGAAGAAGAAGAAAGAAGAAGAAGAAGAAGAAGAAGAAGAAGAAGAGAGAAGAAGAAGAAGACGACGACGACGACGAGAGAAGAAGAAGAACAAGGAAGAAGAAGAAGAAAAATCCAGGTCCCATGTGTGACTGCACCTATATCCATAATTCAGTGGTCTGGAGGAGGCAACACATCCACACACCTGTTTAATCTAGACAGCGAGAAGTCACAGCTTTGATCCGTGTTTGAATCCCAACTATTCTTTCATCCACAGACCTCGACATGTGGTCTGGGTCCCAGTCTTTCAATTGAGACGGAAACCCGAGACCCTGTGTGCAATAAACGTTTAACGCACGTGAAAGAACCCACAGCAACAAGTTGTCCATGGAAAATTCTGTGAATAAACAAACAAATCAAACCACAGCAACAACAACAAACACACAAAAAACCAACCAAACAAACAAAGAAAACCACAAAACTAAAATCCTCTCTCATTGGAAAACAATTACACATTAAACAACAAAAAGAAAAGAAATAAAGGAAAGTGCTCTCCCAAGAGAAAGAGGGAGGGAAGGAGAGAATGCAAGAGAGACAGACAGACAGACAGACAGACAGACAGACAGACAGACAGACAGACAAACAGACAGACAGAGACACAGAGAGAGAGAGAGAGAGAGAGGAGAGAGAGAGAGAGAGAGAGAGAAGAGAGAGGAGAGAGGAGAGAGAGGAGAGGAGGAGGAGAGAGAGAGAGGAGAGAGAGAGGAGAGAGAGAGAGAGAGAGAGAGAGAGTGAGAGAAGACAGACAGACAGACAGACAGACAGACAGACAGGACAGACAGAAGGACAGAGAGACAGAGAGAACACGACGGACTTCACGCAGAGAGATCTGCCGCGATTGAAAAAGGGCACCAATACAACAGTGACGACAATGTAATACTGCGCAATACAATATGATACAATGCAAAAGCCTGTCCATCTTTTTGTCAGGTACATCAAGCCGTACAATGGGAGACTATGCTTGCCAACAGGCATCCATGGGAGAAATGTATTCAGAAAGCTGAAAGCTTCGCAAAGGTCAAAATGTAAAACGGATCCTTCATATTGGGGAGTGTGTGTGTGTGTTGGGGGGGGGGGGGGGGGGGACAAAGACAGAGAAAGAGGGAGGGGGGAGAGGGAAAGGGGAAGTGGGGGACGGACAGAGGGGGGAGGAAGAGGGGAGGGAGAAACGGAGAGAAAGACACACAGAGACAGAGATGGACAGAGAGACACACAGAGAGAGACAGAGAGAAAAGAGAGGAGACAGAGAAAGACAGAGAGAGGGAGGAATAGATAGATAGATAGATAGATAGATAGATAGATAGATAGATAGATAGATAGATAGATAGATAGATAGACAGACAGATAGATAGATAGATAGTTAGAGAGAGAGAGATGGAGAGAGAGAGAGAGAGAGAGGGGGGGGGGGAAGGGTGGAGAACGGTAGAGAGAGTAAGGGAAACGAGAGAGTCAGACAGACTGCCTGGAAGGACAGATAGAGAGACAAGAGACCGAAGTACAGACAGACGGACAGACAGAGACGGAAACCAAGTCTGCCAGTGCAACAGAGGCAGTACAGTCTATCTTATCAGCCATCGTGGGAAGAATGTTGTCCACTTCACCACACACACACACACACACACACACACACACACACACACACACACACACACACACACACACACACACAGAGTGACATGCAATAGTACTATACTAGGCTACTACTCCTTTTCCGACCTCTCCTTTTTCCTTCTCCAAGATTGTCACTTCAGAATTCATACAACTACAGTCACACACAGAGTTCTGAACATAAACTGGTCTAGTATACACAGACACAGACGAAAAACTCTCTCTCTCTCTCTCTCTCTCTCTCTCTCTCTCTCTCTCTCTCTCTCTCTCTCTCTCTCTCTCTCTGTATATATATATATATATATATATATATATATATTATAATATATATATATATATATATTATATATATATATATATGTGTGTGTGTGTGTGTGTGTGTGTGTGGGATGTGTGTGTGTGTGTGTGTGTGTGTGTGTGTGTGTGTGTGTGTGTGTGTGTGTGTGTGTGTGTGTGTGGGTGTGGTGTGCGTGCACGCAGGCACACGCGACCAAATCTTTCATTATTCATAACAACAAGACAGCAACGAAAAAACAAAACAATCAGCTTCCACTTACAGGAGGTAAAAAGCGAATAATAATAATAATAAATATAATAAATATAATAATAATAATAATAGATATAATAATAATAATAATAATAATAATAATAATAATAATAATAATAATAATAATAATATGATGATGATGATGATGATGATGATGATGATAAATAACAATAAATTCACAAACAACTCTTTCGACCTCTGAAAAATAACAACTGCAGTCATCGTTCTCAGAAAAAAAGTCACTTAGATAAAGATAGTGGACAATGCAAAGTCATGACATAAGAACTTTTTGTATGCCTATTGTGATGATCAAAACACTAAGGAAATACATGTAGCATAACAATCCTTTTACCCTATAATACAACAAGAGTGTACCAAAAAAAGTGGCTGGTCTGTGTTACAGGACTACCCATTGTTCCAGAAATGCTACTCAGGAACTCCAAGAGTTAGCATGTTACTACGATGTACATTTCCATGTCACAATTTTAAGAGTGCGCGTGTGTTTATTTATTTATAACGGAAACGGGTGTCATGTATGACAGCGTGATTTGCCTTCTTTGATTCTCTGAGTCTCTCACACACAGACACACGCAAACATGCGTGTACGCACGCACACACATACACACATACACACACAACACAACCAAAAATCCCCCACGAGAAAGCAGGATGGGACAAATAGGAAACAGCGGAGAAACCCAATAGCAAAAATATCCACTTCTATTCAGTTTGCTCTTCTCCAGCCCCCCACCCCACCCCCTGCCCACTGCTCGCACGCACGCACGCACGCACCACACACACGTACAACACACACACACACACACACACACACACACACACACACACACACACACACACACACACACACACACGAGACATAGCGGACAAACCCACTAGGAAAGCTCCACTTCACTATGGGCGGGTCGTTCACACGTTCACGAATAGGTTTCGCTTCTCAGAATCCCCATCATCCTCTCTCGCACTTATCAGGGCTTTTTGCCATTGTCGTTTCTCTTGTTGTGAAATAGACGATACAGATAGAATCTTCATAATCACACTTAAACAGCATTCAGGAAGCTCTTAGTCTTAATCTCTCTCTACCCCCCCCCCCCCCCTTCCTCCCTTTCATTTCACTTCATATTCACAGCCTTATCCATCATGTAAGTCATATGAGGGCTGTCATCCCATTCAGTTTCAGTGGCTCTGGTAAAATTCTCTCAAGTTCAAAACCAACACCTCCTGATACCTTCAAATATCCAGCAGCTGACATCAATCTGAGGAAAAAGAAAAACCAACATTGAATGACACAGTAGCTAAAGTATCTCTTTCCTTAAGGCTAATAAAACCAGGCTGCCATGAACATCACACTGCGTTTTCCTTTGAAATGAAACGTTAACGTAGTTTTCAGGACAAGAGCATCGCAAAGTATTCTCACCCCCTTTAACCTGGAAAGTTAGAGCATTTGAGATCAAAATATCTCTGTTTCTTATTTTATTTGAAATTTAAAAAAAGATGATAAGCTTTCCGTGTCAAGATCAAAACATCACTGTAACTGATTTTCTTTGAAATTTGAAAGTTGGTAACTTTTTTCAAGTCAAGGTCAGAACATCACTGTATCTTATAATATATGTAATTGTTACTATGAGGTATAGATTTGTTTTAAATGGCATGTTTTAAATTCAAGATCAGAGCATCACTATCTAAGTATCTTATTATTTTGAAATGAAAAAGGTTGGCATGTATTTTAAAGTCAATATCAGAGAACCCCAGTGTATTTTCAAATGGAACAGTATCCCAGTTTTCAAGTCAAAAACAGAACAACGTCTCCTACCCTTCCAAATGGATCATAAGGGTGATTTTCAGGTCAAAATAAGAATTGCATTCCACTCCTTTGAAATAAAACATAAGCGTGATTTTCAAGTCACGATTAGAGCGAAACCACCAATATCTTACTCCTTTAACTTCGGAAGTGGGGGAGGGGGGGTGGGGGCTGACATGGCATGACCAACCATTATGATTACTGACAGTGACATCAGCCGATTTGTTCTGACACAAAAGAAGCAAAAGACACGCCTATTGTGTACAGCTACATGACATGTGAAATGTAATATATATATATATATATATATATATATATATATATATATATATATATATATATATAATCGATGTCCAACCTAGGCGTCCTATTTTTACATGGTATGCGGAGAAGCACCAACTGGCAACAGGAGAGGGAAGGCAAGTGGATTCCTGACAGCTGTGGGCAGTAGCCAGACCAGGAAGAAGGAAATCAGGTCTATGCTGTGTCATCACCACAACCAGACTTTGTCCTCCTTGCATACATACTCCTTGTTTCAGTTTCCCTTTCAAATATCTACGCGGTGTCATCAGTACATGGGTCTTTGTCCCCCCCTTGGATCATCTTTGTTCCACTTTGTTCAGTTTCCTTTTCAAATACCTACGCAGTGTCATCAGAACCACAGTCTTTGTCCTCATTGTACTGTGTTTGTTTTATATTGTTCATTTTCCATTTCAAATCTCTACAGTGTCATCAGAACCACAGTCTTTGTCCTCATTGTACTGTCTTTGTTTTATATTGTTCATTTTCCATTTCAAATCTCTACAGTGTCATCAGAACCATAGTCTTTGTCCTCATTGTACTGTCTTTGTTTTATATTGTTCATTTTCCATTTCAAATCTCTACAGTGTCATCAGAACCACAGTCTTTGTCCTCATTGTACTGTCTTTGTTTTATATTGTTCATTTTCCATTTCAAATATCTACGCAGTGTCACCAGAACCACAGTCTTTGAGCTCCTTCCATTGTCTTTGTTTCGCTTTGCTCAGTTTCCTTTTCAGATATCTACAGTGTCATCAGAACCACAGTCTCTGTCCTCACTGAACTGTCTTCATTTTTATTTGTTCAGTTTCCTTTCTTTTTTTCAAATCTAGGAGCAGGAAAATTATACAGAAGGGTTCATCAATATCAGTCTACATTCTTTACACAATCTTTTTTCCCCTCTCCGTTTTATTTCCCCTTTTTTCCCTTTCGAAATTCTAGGAAGAAGATGGCTGTTCTATTTCCCCCCCTCTAAATTCGTGGATCAAGGAGGGAGCAAAATTTAAAGGGTTATTTTTTCCTTTTCCTCTATTAATTCCTTTTTTTTTTTTTTTTTTTTTTTTAACTTTCAGAAATTCTAGTCCAACAACAAGAAGACAGGCAATTTTCAGTTTGTTCTGTTTGGTTTTTGTCTTTATCTTTCTGTCTGTATATTTCTTTCTTTCCGTATTTCTTTCTTTTGCTTTCCTTTCAAAAGCTCGGAGAAGGGGTGGGGTGGGGTGGGGGAGGGGGGGTGGGGGTGGAGAACAGATTCCATCAGTATCGTATTTCATTAATTTTCTTTCTTTTTTTTTTTTTTCCTTCTGTGCATTTCTTTTAAACTCAGGATCCCATTTCCCAATTTCTGTTGAAGAGCTTACATTCTTTTTTTTTTCTTTCTTTTTTTGTTTTTTAATACTTTTTTTTTCTCTCCTTCCCCTCCCTTCTCCTTTAAAAAAAAAAACATATCGTTATCTGGTCAAACTTTTAATTTCTTTTCTTCTCCTCCATTTCCTATTTTTCAATACATTTTTTCATCCTCTGTTCCTGCCTTCATTTCTTCCTACCCACTGGTACACAGCCAATATATTCTGGTGCGGTTTTATGCAATGGTCCTTTTCATGTTTTATCTTCTTCTGTGCCCGTCTCATGTTTCATTCTGTTCATTGTCCTCCGTGATGGGAAGAATAAAAACAAAAGATATAGAAAAAAAGAAAGAAGAAAAGCTCTCTCTCTCTCTCTCTCTCTCTCTCTCTCTCTCTCTCTCTCTCTCTCTCTCTCTCTCTCTCTCTCTCTCTCTTTCTCAGAAAGTAAATAATCCTAGTTCCAAGTTCTGAACTCATGCACAACGTATTTTTGGCAGTGAAATCTCTCTCTCTCTTCTCTCTCTCCTCTCTCTTCTCTCTCTCTCTCTCTCTCTCTCCGTCTCTCTCTCCTTCCTCTCTCTATCTCTCTCTCCCTTGGCTCCTCTCCCATCTCCTCATCCTCCTCCCTTGTCTTCACCGACCTCTCTCTCCTCCTCGTCATCACCATCCTCCTCTACTCCTCCTCCTCCTCCTCCTCACCATCTCATCATCATCTCTTCATCATCGTCACCACTATCATCCCAGGGTGTCAGGAAGCAAGAGCAGACACACAGCTCATTCCGCAGTTGCCAGAACTCTGATGTGACCGATGAAGCCAGCGAGTTATTTTGGGCAGGGCACAACCAATGCATTGTAAGACGGGTTTGTCCCAGTTGCGTATAGCACTAACACTAACTGCTCTGGCTGTCTGAAGATTATCGGTTTGAGCCAAAAACTAGCAACAATGAATAAAGAGAGAGAGGGGGGGGGAGGGGAGGGGAGGGAGAGAGGGGAGGGAGGGAGGGGAGAGAGAGAGAGGAGAGAGAGAGAGAGAGAGAGAGAGAGAGAGAGAGGAGAGAGAGAGAGAGAGAGAGAGAGAGAGATGAGAGAGAGAGAGAGAGAGAGAGAGAGGAGAGAGAACAGAATGACAGAGAGAAACAGAATGACAGAGAGAGAAGACAGAAGGAGAGAGAGAGAGAGAGAGAGGAGAGAGAGAGAGAGAGAGAGAGAGAGAGAGAGAGGAGGAGAGAGAGAGAGAGGAGAGAGAGAGAGATGAGAGAGAGAGAGAGAGAGGAGAGAGGGAGGGAGGGAGGGAGAGGGAGGGAGGGGAGAGAGAGAGAGAGAGAGAGAGAGATGAGAGAAGAGAGAGAGAGAGAGAGAGAGAGAGAGAAGAGAGAGAGAGAGAGAGAGAGAGGAGGAGGAGGAGGGAGGAGAGAGAGACAGACAGAGATAAAAGAATGACAGAGAGACAGACGAGACAGACAGACAGACAAACAGAGAGAGAGGAGAGAGAGGAGGAGAGAGAGAGAGAGAGAGGGAGAGGAGAGAGAGAGAGAGAGAGAGAGAGAGAGGAGAGAGAGAGAGAGAGAGAAGAGAGAGAGAGAGAGAGAGAGAGAGAAGAATGACAGAGACAGACAGACAGACAGACAGACAGACAGACAGACAGAGAGGACAGGACAGAAGAGACACGACAACACAACAGAGAAGCACACACGCGGCGGGAGAGAAAGAGAAAGAGAGAGAGAGAGAGAGGAGGAGAGAGAGAGAGAGATGAGAGAGGAGAGAGAAGAGAGAGAGAGGAGACAGAGAGGACAGAGAGAGAGAGAGGAGAGATGAGAGAGATGAGAGAGAGAGAGATGAGAGGAGAGAGAGAGAGAAGTTGGTGTGATGGACTGATAAGCTGAAGGAGACGTGGGTGGCTGTTATGACTGTCAAAACTGTGGGGAAACAGGCTATGTATAATTCTGACTCATGTGGCTCCTCATTTAGAACCAAGATTAAAAGCAAATGAAATGCTAACAGCAAAATTAGAGTGAATAGGATTGTGCTCTTCTGTTTACCTGTCCGTTTGCTTATGAATATAGATATGTTTTTCTAAAGCCCCAGCCTCGTTCACTCAGTACCACACCCACTCACCCACTCACACGCACGCGCACGTACGCAACACACAATCACAACAGACAGACAGACAGACAGACACACACACACACACACACACACACACACACACACGTACGTCTCTAACCACTGGGATGATACCACAGAGAGAGAGAGGGGGGAGAGGGAGGTGGGGGAGAGAGAGAGGGAGGGAGGTGGGAGAGAGAGAGGGAGGGAGGTGGGAGAGAGAGATAGATAGATAGATAGATAGATAGATAGATAGATAGATAGATAGATAGATAGTAGATAGATAGATAGATAGATAGAGAGAGAGAGAGAAGGGAGGGAGGTGGGGAGAGAGAGAGAGAGGGAGGTGAGAGAGAGGAGAGAGAGGGAGGGAGGTGGAAAGAGAGAGAGAGAGAGGGAGGTGAGAGAGAGAGAGAGGGAGGGAGGTGGGGAGAGAGAAGAGGAGAGGGAGATGTGTGTGGGAGAGAGAGAGAGAGAGAGAGACAGAGAAGAGAGAGAGAGAGGACAGAGAGAGAGGTATGCAGGTACAGCCAGACTGACAATCAAACATCTTCCCTCCACCTGTAGTTTGGCCAGGCATGGAAGGGGGGAGGAAGAGGGGGGGGGGGGTCACATCACATTTCTGAGATCAGTGCCAAACCCTAAAAAAAAAAAAAAACCAACAAAGCAACCAAAGAAAAAACCACTTCCAAACAGGCAGATAGATTGACAAACAATGATTCCCATATTTTGGACAGAAAAAAACATATATATATATATACATATAGACATGGGTATGCACAAACACACACACACAACAACACAACAACAAACAAACAACAACAGGGTCTAATATTACTTTGAGTGAACAAGACGTAAAATCGAAGCAACAACAACAACAGTAAAAAGAAAATTCCTCCCTCTCCCTCCCCTATAAAAAGGAAAGAGAACAACATGAAATAATTCACAAATTAAAAAAACAAAGAAACACATTTACAATTGATTTTTTTTAATGGCTGTAATAAATGAAGGTGATACCCCAATTCTGAAACGGTGCCAGACACAAAGAAGAGACAGCCAGTCATACAGACATGGCAGAAAGATAAGACAGGACAGACAGACTAAACAGACAGACACACAAACAAGAAAGACAAGACAGACAGGGCAGACAGACACACTAAACAGTCAGTTACACACACACATACACATACACACACACACGCACACACACACACACACAACACAACACACACACACAACCGCACACACACACCACACACACACACGCAACACACACACGCACACACACACACATATGACAAGACAAGACAAGACAGCGACTAAACAGACACAGTCAGTCACACACGCACACACACAAACACACCACAACACAAACACACACACACACAGATACACACACACATACACACACACACAACACACACACAACACAATTCACAAACACAACACACAAACACCAACACCACAAACACTCAGACACACACACAGATACAGACACACACACACACACACACAACACACACACACACACACACACACAACACAACACACACACACACACACACACACACACACACACAACACACACAAACACAACACAGACACACACACACAAACACAAACACACCACAACCACACCACAACACACACCACACTCAAAAACACAAAACAACACAACACACACACAAACACACCACACACACAAACACACCACAACACACACACACAAACACCCCCCCCCCACACCACACACACACACAACACAACCCCCCCCCCCCCCCCACTGACAAGACCAGACAGACAGACAGACAGGCAGGCAGCCCGCCATGTTCACGGCACCTGTAGCTTGGCCAGGGGGATGATATCACAGTTTTGGGGCCGGTGCCAGACGGTTTTCTGACTGGTGGCATTGTAGTAGTAGAAGCGAGAGGTGTTGGGGTCAAACAGCTCCCACCACTGGTTGTCGTCTGTCTCTTTCTGCAAGCATACAAAGGCAAGGATACTTTAATAATAATGATAATATAAAAATAATAATAATACATGGAATTTTTATATATAGCGCTGTATCTTGTAGAAATAAATCGA
>CM060337.1:43999105-44004105 GCA_030674155.1 Stramonita haemastoma
CTTTATTAGTGAGGGTCTGCTTGTTGCTCTTTTAGTTGGTTTAAGAGTCGGCTATGATGTTGATTTTCCCCCATTCTGAGTCCCTGATATCATTTGTGCAATGCCGTCTGAGACCGAAGTAGCTGTGGCCAGGAGGTTTATGGAGCAAGAGGTCTGTTGTTCGAATCCTTTACGGTGCCAGTTTGGTTTTTAGTGTGTGTTTGTTTGTTTGTTTGTTTGGTTCTTTGTTTGTTGTTGTTGGGTTTGTTGTTGTTTGATGTTGTTTTGGGAGGGGGGGGGGTTGTCTTGTTGTTTTTGTTTAGACTTGTTGTTGTTTGTGTTTTTTGTTTGTGTTTTGTTGTTATGTGTTTTTGTTTTTTTGTGTTGTTTTTTTGGGGGGTCGTGTTTGCTTGATTTTTCTTTTCAGTTGTTTTGTTGGGTTTTCTTTTTGCTGCTGTCGCCTATGCCACTTGACTTTGAGTAATGGTCTGAGTGCTAGTCTTCGAATAAAGCAGGAGGGTTCAGCAAACATTTGGCGTTTGTGGAAGAAATCACAGCAGTGAGTTTGGGGGGGGGGGGAGGGGGGGAGTGGTTATGGAATGAACCGATTACGGTACTTTTTCATTTGATATGATTTTTTTCCCGGGTTAACGTTCGTTTGTAAGGAGGGTTGTTGATTTCTAATTTTGAAGTGAATGTTGACATGAGTTACTACTGGTACTGAAGTAGGCGACAACCCTGACATACATGGCCTTTGTGGCCGGTGGGGCCGGCTGTCAACATCATGCAGTGAAACGAAAGATTGTGCACTAAGTGCCTGTGGGCCTCTTTGCCTAAGAAGCGTTTCCTGTAAGCTGAGTATGACAAGGAGAGGGGGTCTGTGATGCTGTAAGCCTTTCACCAAGCTGTCGCCTTCAGATCAGGGAATTCCTTTTCACGCCTCTACTCAAGTTGCAGTCATTATCATCATCTCTGAGTCTCCTTTTGTCTGCTGTATGCACAGCCAAGTTGGCAGTCTTGACTCGTGTGGAGTGCAGCGGACTGCTGGTGGTGGTGCTAACATCCGTGGCATGTGTCTGTCAGGAATGGGCTGTGCAGTTGTCTTGATTGGTAGGAGCTAGCTGCCTGGTCCTGATATTGGTAGCACGTTATTGTGTCGAGAATAGTGCTGTGTTAGATTTTGTTGAAGTGTCTCTTTTGTTGTTGTCTTGAACTTTGTAGTAGGGTCATTTTGTTTGTTTGCAATAGATATGGTCCAATTTATTAATTCATTTATTCTTTTATATCGAGGATAATGGAATAAAAACTCGTGTTTTTTTTTTACATCCAGTCCCCATGTGTATGCAGTTTTGTAAATGTTGTCATCTGTTCCCACCGGCACACAATTGCCTAGTCTTACAAAGAGCGGAACAGGATTTAACGTGTGGGCAAGATGTTCAGTCCAAAGGTCAATGCAAAGAAGAAAACTGCGGTAAAAAAAAAAACAAATCAACCAGCAAAACACCTGCAGGATAGATCGACTTGAGTTTAAGTAAGGTGAGACTGGGAGAGGGAGACGTGTGCTCTGCTTACTGAAAAGCAGGTGTGGTGACTCTCTGCTGTGTGCAGGGGTAGTACTCAAGCATTACTTTCCCAAACGTTGAAAGTATCAGTATTTATTATTCAACCATTGCGTTAGCCATAGCGAAAACCAGCATTGACAATAAAGAAATAAATAATTATTGAGAAAAAAGTAATGAAGGAAAAACAATAAAGAAATGAATAAAGGCTAAACAAGCTTTGAGGCACAGTTAGCTGTCCTGAAAGACTTCAGCTATATATTGATACGGCTGTATGGGGATGGGAGTGGGTATAGACAGGCGGTTGTCCCTCGAATCCAGAGAAGATCCTGTGTCCACAAAGTCATCAGACAGTGTACTGGGAGGTGGCCCTGCAACCCCAGTGAGGAGATATACAGAGTCTGGAGCAGTGGGGGCACTGCAAGTCTGTTGTGACCCCTGTCAGAGTTGTGTTAGAATTGTGACCCTGACAGAGTTGTGACTGGTATCAGAGTTGTGTCAGAGTTGTGACCCCTGTCAGAGTTGTGACCCCTGTCAGAGTTGTGACCCCTGTCAGAGTTGTGACCCCTGTCAGAGTTGTGTCAGAGTTGTGACCCCTGTCAGAGTTGTGTCAGAGTTGTGACCCCTGTCAGAGTTGTGTCAGAGTTGTGACCCCTGTCAGAGTTGTGTCAGTGTTGTGACCCCTGCATATTGTGTCAGTGTTGTGGACCCTGTCAGAGTTGTTGTCCAGTGTTGATGACCCCTGTCATAGCTGTGTCAGAGTTGTGACCTCTGTCAAGCTGTGTCAGAGTTGTGACCTCTGTCAGAGTTGTGTCCTTGTCAGAGTTGTGTCAGAGTTGTGTCCCCTGACGGAGTTGTGACCCTGACGGAGTTGTGACCGCTATCAGAGTTTTGTCAGAGTTGTGACCCCTGTGTGTGACCCCTGTCAGAGTTGTGACTCCTGTGTGTGACCACTGTCAAAGATGTGTGTGACCACTGTCAAGAGACCACTGTCAAAGGTGGTTTGTAGCCTTGTTTTCCTGCAGTCCTTAGTGAGTGCTTTGACACCTGGGGAGGGGGGAGGGGTAGTCTTCAAAGTGGGCAGAGACCCGATAGGCGATGGTTTCATGGCCATCACGATCATTAGAATTATGTACAGCTCTTTTGGGTTTTTTCGTGTTGAAGCTGTGGAGGTTGACAAACAAACCAACAAAAACAACAAAAATCCCCACACCGAAGTGGGCCAGAGGGCGAAAGGACCCAGTGAACGTTGTTGAAGTATGGAGGGGCGGGAGAGAGAGAGAGAGAGGAGAGAGAGAGAGAGAGAGAGAGAGAGAGAGAGAGAGAGAGAGAGAGAGAGAGAGAGAGTTGTGTGTGTGTGTGTGTGTGTGTGTGTGTGTGTGTGTGTGTGTGTGTGTGTGTGTGTGTGTGTGTGTGTGTGTTTCCCAGAAGAGGGTCCTTCTCAGGACTGTCAAGGACATGACGCCCTATCGTCGCCCTATCACTGAGCTAGGTCTTGCCAGCTTCCTCCTCCGATACGTATCCTGGCTGCCTGCCTGCCCCCTATCTTGACGGGGACGGGAGAGCCTAGTGGTCAGAACATTGAGCTCGCAATTTGACGATCCGTGTTCGATTCCCGTTCCAGGGGATTTTTCCCTTTGGAGTCAACATCAGTGCTGACTCCACTCTCCCCCAAAAGTCCAGGCTTCTTAATCTCCCACAGTGGTGTGAGTGTATGTGTCTGTCTTGAGAGTGGAGGCACTTTCGGTCATGACTCATGTTGTCATTGCTGTAGTAGGACTAGGCTACTACTAGACGACAAGGGCTCAAGACGTGTGTGTGTGTGTGTGTGTGTGTGTGTGTGTGTGTGTGTGTGTGTGTGTGTGTGTGTGTGTGTGTGTGTGTGTGTGTGTGTGTGTGTGTGTGTGTGTGTGTGTGTGTGTGTGGAGAGAGAGAGAGAGAGAGAGAGAGAGAGAGAGAGAGAGAGAGAGAGAGAGAGAGAGAATGAGTGTGTGTGTCTGTCTGCCTGTCTGTCTGTCTGTCTTAATCCATCGGTGTGTGTATGCGCGCGCGCGCGCGTGTTTACGTATGTGTGTGCTTGCATGCGTACGTGCGTGCTTGCGTGCGTGCATGTATGTGTGTGTTTCCGCTTTCAGTTTCTTTTCCTGTATCTCTTGTGTCAGTGCATGTGTATATAATATATAATTATCCATAATGATATACTACATGTATACATGTGGCGTCAGCGTCAAGTGGCTGACAATACCACCAGCAGTGGTGTCATCGTTGACGTAGATCTATTAATAAAGAAGGGGGAACTTCACTGCCACTCATCCGCTCTGCCGCGCTGTCATTGGCTGCCCTGTGTCTTGTGCCCTGTCTGTCAAGTCAGCATCGTTTCTTGTCGCCAGCACATACATAGATATATACATACGTACATGTATACAGTATATATAATACTGACTTGACTGTGTCTTGACAACAGAGGAAGAAACTGCTGTGTCGCCGTGTATGTTGTGGAGTGGTGCGGCGACAAGTGAATTGGTCACAGGAGCCAGCGATTATATCATTGGACGAACGCGAAGTCCTAAGCAGATGATTGTTGTGAGGTATATAGTGACTGGTGAATGAAGGAGGCTAGGCTCAGGAAGTTTGCCTGAATGAAAATCGTATCGGCGGTTGTAGTAAGAACAAGGAGCGTCTGTCATCTTTGGGAAAAGAGAGTTTTTGAAGGAAGAGAGGAAGCCAAGTTTGGCTGAATGGAAAATAGTTCAGTACAGTCAGTGTTGAAAAGTGAGGGACGTCATAGACCATCGCTTGGAAAATGAAGAGACTGCTGAATGACAGAGACGTGATATAGTTTGCCAGAGTGAACCATGATATACTGTCAGTGACATGTGGAGAATGGGCTTAGATCATCGTGAATGACGAAAAGAGATGATGAAGTTTGTCTGAATAGAAACTATAATATCAAAGGGCCATAGACGATCGATTTGAAAATAGATTGTGAAGTGAAGAAAGAAGAGTTTTGCCTGAATACTAAAATAATCAGTCTTTCAGAACAAGAAAGCGGGGGTGGAAAAGCAAGGCAGAGAAAGGTTGCATGAATAGAACATAGTTTATCATGTGTATTCAGAAAAAGAAGGGAGAAGAAACTCTTTGACACTCAATAAAGAGAGAGAGAGAAAGAGAGAGGAAACTAGCGATCAGAAGTGACATTTTCTTTCTGTGTCTTTGCCAATGTGGTGGAAGGTTACAAAGTACTGTCTCACCCTGACTCCTTATTTATTCAGAAACTTAAAAGGAGAAACAAAACCCAACCAACAAACAACTGAAATTAGTGACCGTAAATAAAGTCCGTGAGGCGATCGAGGATGTTATGATGTTTTAATTTACATGACTATGTACTTGAGGGGTGTTGAATGATAACCTGCGCTTAAAAACCACTCGAGCCAAGGATGGTTACAAACATACACCCTGTTA
>CM060337.1:44009105-44011605 GCA_030674155.1 Stramonita haemastoma
ATATCTGACTGTCTATTCTCTCTCTCTCTCTCTCTCTCTCTCTCTCTCTCTCTCTCTCTCCTCTCTCTCTCTCTCTCCTCTCTCTCTCTCTCTCTCTCTCTCTCTCTCTCTCTCTCTCTCTCTCTGCCAGTATATATCCATATCTGTCTATTTTTCCTCTGTGTGTTCGTGTATATGTGTGTGTGTAAAAGACGAGGTACCTGTCTCAAGGTAAGTGTGAGAAGTAACATACAATATATAATGATATGTTTAGTTTTTTTCATTACTGAGCCGATTTTTTTTCAGGTTTTTGTTGTTGTTGTTGTTTTGTTGTTGGTTTTTTTTTTTGTTTTTTGTATTTTTCGTTGTTCTTGCAGGTGTGATGAACGTGAAGGATTGTGTATGTATTTTTTTTAACAAACGAACCGTTGAATGACAGGTTTAGCTTTTCAGGACATGACGTCAACACAAGAGCAACGTGCCCTTGCAAGTTCTGTCCCCTCGGTCTTTCCTTATAATTATAGCCCCTTTCTACCCACCCACCCCCACCCCACCCCACCCCACCCCACCCCCTTCCAAACCTCACCTCTACCCTCCCACCCCTTCCCCATCCTGGTTTCCCGTTATATTATTCCTTTTTTAATAAAAAAAATTTTTTTAAAGATCCAGCCCGCACTCCCTGTAGACGTTGTGTGTGTGTTCCTTGTCGGATATAGTGAACAATTAATAAATCAAAATCTTCCCCCCTTTCTCGGTGCTATCAATTAGAAATTACGTGGGTGACCTTCTTATGTAGTAGTAAGGGTGAAGAGGCTTTGTCATCGTCCTTTGCCCAGTCTCGGATAATTCATATTCATGATTTTGTGAATGTCAGATTTAGAATGGCCACATCCATTTTATTATAGGTTTTTTTTTTCTCTTTCTTTTTACCGATGTCTTTGTCTTTGTCTCTGTCTCTGTCTTTCTGTCTTTCTGTCTGTCTGGCTGTCTGTCTGGCTGTCTGTCTGTCTGTCTGTCTGTCTGTCTGTCTCTCTCTCTCTCTCTCTCTCATCTCTCTCTCCTCTCTCTCTTCTCTCTCTCCCACACACACACACACACACACACACACACACACACCACACACACACACACACACACACACACACACACACACACACACACACACACACACACACACACACACATCACACACTCACTCACTCACTCACACATCCCTCTACCACATTCCTCTCTCCCTTTTCTCTCTGTCTCTCTGTCTGTCTGTCTCTCTCTCTTCTGTCTGTCTCTCTCTCTCTCTCTCTCCTCTCTCTCTCATCTCCTCTCTCTCACTCTCTCATCCTCTCTCTCTCTCTCTCTCTCTCTCTGTGCGTACGCACGCAGAACACCTTGCGCACACGTTAATCCTGTTCCGCTTTTCGTAAGAGTAGGCCATCGTGTGCCGGTGGGAACAGATGACAATATTTACAAAACTGCATACACACGGGGACCGGATGAAAAAAAGCACATGATTGCTTATTCTGTTATCCTCGATATAAAAGAATAAATAAATAAATAATAAATCTCTCTCTCTCTCTCTCACACACACACACACACACACACACACACACACACACACACACACACACACACACACACACACACACACACACACACACACACACACACACACACACACACTCACTACACTCACTCACTCACTCACTACATTCCCTCTCCCTTCTGTCTCTCTGTCTGTCTGTCTGTCTGTCTGCTTTGTCTTCGTCTGTCTGTCTGTCGTCTCTTCTCTCTCTCTCTCGTCTCTCTCTCCTCTCTCATCTCTCTCTCTCTCTCTCCTCTCTCTCTCTCTCTCTCTCCTCTCTCTCTCTCTCTCTCTCTCTCTCTCTCTCTCTGTGCCACAAGGCGGTATGGTGTGTGTGAGACATACCGCCGCCCATGCAGTCCTTTATTGTCAAGTGAGTGCTTGAAGAAGAGAGTAGAAGAGGAAAGTGGTGGGTTGCATACATGCATGCATGCAGTAAGTGTCCTATGGTTATGACTGACAGACAGCAGACAGACAGGCAGGCAGGCAGACAGACAGACAGACAGACAGATAGATATAAACACAAAAATGACGACCCGAGTTTGATTCCCGGTCGAGGGGATTTTTCTCCTGGAGTTAACATCAGTGCTGACTCCACTCTCCCCAAAAGTCTTTCGGATGAGACTGTAAACCGAGGCCCCGTGTGCGAACGGATGCATAACATCTTGCGCACACGTTAAATCCTGTTCCGCTTTTCGTAAGAGTAGGCCATCGTGTGCCGGTGGGAACAGATGACATTTACAAAAGTGCATACACACGGGGACTGGATGTAAAAAAAAAAAAGCACAAGAATGCTTATTCCATTATTCTCGATATAAAAGAATAAAAGAAATAAAACTGACAGTAGCTAGCGGAGAAAGTCGCTCTGACCTTAACCACTCAAGCAGGAGTTTTGGTGTGAAGTGCTTCCTACTTGGTCGTCAGTTGTCTCTTGTGCTGTAC
>CM060337.1:44016605-44024105 GCA_030674155.1 Stramonita haemastoma
ACACACAACTTGCACTGGTCACCAGCAAAATGCAAGCCCTCGGGATTTGTTTTCTGGTCACACACACACTCACACTCTCGCTGCCCTGTACTTCAAAACTGGACAATTATTGGTAGTGTTTGACCATTCCTGCGACTGGTCCTAGGCTAACACACCACACACTCACACACAAGAGGGTTGTGTGTGTTGCGTCTGTGTGGTGTGTGTTTTGTGTGTGTGTGCTTTGACCGTAGTTGACCATGAGTGTTTGGTGGTGGTGGTGTGGCCCATGCGGTTTTTTGTGCCGGTGTGAGACGTTAGAGAGTGCTGGTGATGATTTTGGATGATGATGATGATGATGATGTTCGGTGCTTCGGTGTTGTAGGTTTCAAAGATTTGTGGTGAAGGGGGTTTTGTTGTTGTCGAAGGAAAAACAGTTCTGTGCTTCTGTTTTATGTGTGTGTGTTGGGTTTTTTTTTAATCAGTGCTAAGGGGTGTGTCACATCATGATTTGAAAACGATTTTTTTTTTGTGTGTGTTCTTAAGGGGGAAAAAACGGTCAGTGCAAATTTCTGCGGTGTAGTGAGAATTTTTTTTTAATCGTTTTTTTTTTGAAAATCATTTAATTGATATAATTTTCGTATGTTTTCATGTGACATTCTAGATTCCGAAACCATTTTTTAAGTGATGCCCCACCCCTGAATTTTTTTTTTCCTGGTGAAGCTTTTTTTTTTTTTTTGGGATATGTTGAACAATCGGGTAGAATCTATGTTGATGTGCATGTATTCCTCTGAATGCTTTTTTTTTCTTCCCATTTCTTTTCTTTTGTTTTGATTTTGCCGTTGTTGTTCGTCGGACGGTTTGCAGCAACCTACTGTGAGTGAGTAAGGATGCTATTGAGGTGGTAAATGGACTTGGAAACACTGTGTTGTCGTCAGTTAGGTCAGCAGGTCTTCTTCCCTTCTTCTTCTTCCTTCTTTCTTCTTCTTTCTTCTTCTTCTTTCTTCTTCTTCTTCTTCTTCTTCTTCTTCTTCACTATTCGAGTTTTACTTTCTGGTACCGCCGCCGCGCATTCTCAAGCCTGAGATTGATGATTCATGTACAATTGATGCTGAATTCTTAGAGAGAAGCGATACCAACGTGTGTGTGTGGTGTGTGTGTGTGTGTGTGTGTGTGTGTGTGTGGTGTGTGTGTGTGTGTGGGGTGTGTGTGTGTGTGTGTGTGGTGTGTGTGTGTGCGTGCGTGCGTGCATGTGTGTGTGTTTGTGTGTGTATGTGCTTGCGCGCGCGCGTGCTTGCGTACGTGTGTACGTGCGTGCATGCGTGTGTGTGTATGTGTTTAACTTTAAACCACGGTCCAGTCGTATGCGGGTGTTTGCAGGCCGTCTTGTGGACACATTGTAAGCCTAGATCTTTCCATCTTTATTGTTGTAGTAGAAGAGACGGCCAGTTAATATAGCCGGTAGCATTGATGAATCGTAACGGGCCGCTGTGAGGCTGTTTGTCAGTACTGTTGGTAGTAGTAGGGTGATGTATGCTTTTCTGCCTGTCTGTTGTTCTGGCGTGGTTGGTTTGGTTGGTTTTTATCATGTATTATGGATGTTGGAATATCGTGTTGGTTTTTGATTCAGCGGTTGTTGAAGCGTATCGGAGGGAGAGAGAGAGAGAGAGAGGGTGAATGTTGTGTGTGTGTGTGTGTGTGTGTGTGTGTGTGTGTGTGTGTGTGTGTGTGTGTGTGTGTGTGTGTGTGTGATATGCATGCACATAGTTGTGTGTATGTGAGCATGTGTATGGCGTGTGTGTTTATGTGTGTGCATGCTTGCGTGCGTGTGTGTTGTATGTGTTAGTGCGCACGAGGGGTTTGTATACAGTGTCCATGCCTCTCTGCCTGTGCCTGCATACATACATGTATGTAAGTTCTCCCCAGGCGAGCATGTACGTAAAGTTCTGCGAGTGGTGTTTTGTATGTAATTGTCCTCAGCGGGTGGTGATAAATAAAGTAGGCAGCAGAGAGAGAAAGTAATGATTAGCACAGGGCGTGTCCACCACACCCTGCAATCTGCAGCAGCAGCAGCAGCAGCAGCAGCAATATCGCCAGCATAATTGTCTGCCTGCCTGCCTGTCTGTGTGCCTGTGTGCTGTGACATGCGGTGGGGAAAACCTGGTCATATCGCGACATTAGGAGGTGGTTTTTTTTTGTGGTTTTTTGTCGTGTTTTTTTTTTTAATATAAGATGTGTGTGTGTGTATGTGTGTGTTGTGTGTGTGTGTGTGTGTGTGTGTGTGTGTGTGTGTGTGTGTGTGTGTGTGTGTGTTTTGGTGTGTTTTGTGTGTGAGTGTTGAGAGAGAGAGCGCGAGAGAGAGGGAGGGGAGGGGGGAGAGGAAGTGGGTGAAAGGGAGGGATAGAAGAGGAATAGAGAGATGTGTGTCAGACTGTATCCAGTGCATTATTATAGGAAACGATGACGACTCTGCAGGTTTCTTTAAACAAAGCTGGTGACCCTACCTCACTGAAAGACAGCATTGCAGGCCTGCTAGGCTACATGCCCCACTGGCCTGCCAGATGATAATGTATGGATAAAAACCTCTCTCACTGACTCCTCAGTAGAGAGAAACCCCCCACCCTTGAATTCTTTTTTTTTTTATTATTATTCTTTTATATCGAGGATAATGGGATAAGCGCTCTTGTGCTTTTTTTTTTTTTTTACATCCAGTCCCCGTGTGTGTGCAGTTTTTGTAAATGTCATCTGTTCCCATGTTGTATGAACAGACAGACCTCTCACAGCTAAGAGTGGACACACACAAACCCGCGTTTTGTAGAATTTGAACCGTCAGCAGATCACCAGCAGTTCAACGCTCTGATCTAACCACCGGACTGAGGCCTACCTACTCCACCGGACTGTGCACGTACTTACTTACTTACTTACTTACTTTGCGACTTAAAAGGTGCAATGAGTCACAATGACAACTGAAAATAGCGCTGGTAGCGGTGGTGTGTGGATGGATGGTGGTGTATATGCATTATATGTAATCATGGGGGCGGACTGGTTGGTTGATTGATTGATTGATTGATCATTCAGGGCCATTGGGTGGCCGCAGGGCAGTGGGCCGTGTGCAGTGCTGTGGTCACGCTGCCCAAAGCAGATTTGGTGGGGAGGTGCTTTTTTTTTTATATTTCTCTGTCCATGTCCACGCTTGACTGATGACGAGCATTGTTCCTTTCGTGTCGGTCATAAGTTGTCTGTGTTTCTGTTTGTCTGTTTCTCTGGGGGTTTTTTCCCCTGTCTCTGTCTGTCCTCTTTGCGTGTCTCTCTCTGTCTCTGTCTTTCTCTTTGTCTCTGTCTGTCTCTGTCTGTCTGTTTGTCTCTGTCTGTCTGTCTGTCTGTCTGTCTGTCTCTGTCTCTCTCTCTCTCTCTCTCTCCTCCCTCTCTTCTCTCTCTCTCACCCTCTCTCACTCCCTCCTCCCTCTCTCTCCCTCACCATCTCCTCTCCTTCTCTCCTCGTCTCTCTCCCTCTCTCCCTCCCCTCTCCACACACCCCCCACCCTCCCGAACACAATACACACACACAACACCCCACAACACACAATACACAAAACACAACAACACACACACACCACACACACTACCCACCACACACACACACACACACACACACACACAAATCTCACACACACACACTCTCCTCTCCCCTCCTCTCTCTCCCTCCTCCTTTCCCCTCTCTCCTCTCGCTCTTCTCTCTCTTTTTCCTCGATCTCTCTCTCTCTCCCCTCCTCCATCTCTCTCCTCTCCTCTTACACACACAATACACACATATTATAGTACAATGCACTTACTGTGTTTCGAGAAGAAAAGAGCCAGCGAAATGAGTCATTATTCTTAGACGAATCAGGTCATTAAGAAACTGGGTTGTCTGCTCCGCGGGTGAAGAGAGAGAGAGAGAGAGAGAGAGAGAGAGAGAGAGAGAGAGAGAGAGAGAGAGAGAGAGAGAGAGAGAGAGAGAGAGAGCAGAGGACAAAGTGACCGCTTATTCATTATAGTCTACATACAGTCCCATTGTTCTGTGGGAGAGAAACAAAGAAGAGAAAAGTAATTGTCTTATAAAGAAACGAAACTGAGACTGGTAACATTTGTATGGAACAAAAGCAGTATTACAAAAACACACACACACACGACTTCTTACGCTTACACACACGACACATGTGTGTGTGTGTGTGTGTGTGTGTGTGTGTGTGTGTGTGTGTGTGTGTGTGTGTGTGTGTGTGTTTTGTGTGTGTGTGTAAGTGTGTGTGTGTGTGTGTGTGTGTGTAAGTGTGTGTGTGTGTGTGTGTGTGTGCCGAGCCACACACGCGCGCGCCTGCGCGCGCAAGCACGCACACATGTGCGCTTGCATACACTCGTTAACAAGTGCGTGCGCACATGTATGTGCATGCATTTTTACATACACTTTTACGCACATACACATATGCATACACATTTAACACCCACACGCATGCAGTTGCACATGCACGTGTGCGCACGCATACATACATTGTGGATTGATTGATTGATTGATTAATTGATTCTTTTATTTCGATGTTAATGGAATAAGCATTTATGTACTTTTTTACATACAGTCCCCGTGTGTATGCAGTTTTGTTAATGTTGTTGTCCGTTCCCACCGGCACACAGTGGCCAACTCTTCCGATAAGCGGAACAGGTTTTCATAGGTCTGGTTTTAGAGAGACAGACAGACAGACAGACAGACAGACAGACAGACAGAGTTTTAGGCGGACTTAGGTGCAGTGAAATGTTTCCTGTATTCTGTTGGTGAGCCCGAATCAAAGAGAGAGACAAAAAAGCGATCGTTTGAACATGTGAAACAAACCCAGTCTGACTTCCTGGGGCAGCGAATATAAAAGCAGAGAGAGAGAGAGAGAGAGAGAGAGAGAGAGAGAGAGAGAGAGAGAGAGAGAGAGAGAAGAGAGAGAGAGAGAGAGAAAAGACCGAATTATTCACACACACACACACACACACACACACACACACACACACACACACACACACACACACACACACACACACACACACACACACACACACACACACACTTACAGAGGAACTTGCTTACTCACATGCGAAACAGGATCAGTCTGCCTTCCGGAGGCAGCAATTATTGAAA
Organism: Stramonita haemastoma; assembly: GCA_030674155.1. Lineage (NCBI taxonomy): Eukaryota > Metazoa > Mollusca > Gastropoda > Neogastropoda > Muricidae > Stramonita > Stramonita haemastoma. Next base: position 44,021,743 of record CM060337.1, read on the forward strand.
AAGAAGGGAAAATAAGGCAGATTTATTCACATACGCATGTGCTTCTTACGCTTACACACAGACACGCGCGCACGCATGCACATACACACACACACAGTGATGCACGCACAGAGAGACAGACAGACAGAAGAGACACACACACACACACACACACACACACAACACACACACACACACACACACACACACACACACACAGACACAGAGAGAGAGAGATATATATATATATAATATGTGTGTGTGTGTGTGTGTGTGTGTGTGTGTGTGTGTGTGTGTGTGTGTGTGGTGTGTGTGTGTGTGTGTGAATTAGACTTAGTAATTTCTGAAAGTTTTGTGAAAACTTTTTTTTGTTTTGTTTTGTTTTTTTGCCCTGTTCAATTGCATAAATGATGAGAAAGCGAAACTTGTGTTTTGAATCGTGTGCAATCTAGGCAGCTTTTAGAGTTACATAGTTTGCAGCATATGTTTTTGGAAACGTTTGACAATTTTGTTTCCGTGCTTTATCCCCCCCTCCCCTCCCCACACCATACTCTATCTATCTCCCTCTCTCCCTGTTCCGCCTCTGTCTGTCTGTCCTGTCTGTCTGTCTGTCTGTCTCACCTCTCTCTCTCTCTCTCTCATCTCTCTCTCTCCTCCTCTCTCTCTCCTCTCTCACCTCTCTCATCTCTCTCTCTCTCCTCCCTCTCCCTCCCTCCCTCCCTCCCTCCCCCCTCCCTCCCTCCCCCTCCCTCCCCCCCCCTCTCTCTCTCTCTCTCTCTCTCCTCCTCTCTCTCTCTCTCCTCTCCTCTCTTCCTCTCTCTCTTCCTCTCTCCTCTCTCGTCTCTCCTCTCTCTTCTCTGCTCTCTCTCTCTCTCTCTCTCAAACTATATACGGCATACTGCGCGTGTACATCAGTCAACGACGACAACACGCTATTTTCCACAGAGAAACAGAAAGAAAAATGGTGTGTGTGTGTGTGTGTGCGCGCGCGCGTGCGTGCGTGCGTGCGTGTGTGTGTGTGTGTGCGTGCGTGTGTGGTGCGTACGTGTGTGTGTTCGTGCGTGCGTGCGCGCGCGTGTGTGTGTGTGTGTATGTGCGTGCGTGTGCGTGCATGCGTGTGTGTAGCGACGAGACTTCATTATTTCTCACGAGAAACAGAAAGAAAAGGAGAAAAAGAAAAAAAATAAGAAAGAAAAGAAAGGGACGTGTTGACATTGCTGCTTGGCAAATAACGATGCCCAGAAATTGCCTGCATTAGTCCCGGCACTGCCAAACGAGCCAGAGCACGGATTGATGACGTCAGCGCCTCCATCACAAATGACGTCACGATCGTGACATCACGTAGATTGGTTGGGGGGTGGGGGTGGGGGGGTCATAATTCTGCTGCTACCATTAGTGATAGATTGGGGGTGGAGGGATGGGGGAGGTATTTCTTTCATGGGTAGGTTATGTCAGTGACGTCACGACTTTCTGTGCTTTCTATTCTAGGTTTCAGTTGTAAAGATGGCGACAGGAAAAAAGATTCTGGCAGATAGATAGATAGATAGATAGATAGATAGATAGATAGATAGATAGATAGATAGATAGATAGATAGATAGATAGATAGATAGATAGGTCGATCGATCGATCGATCGGTGGGTGGGTGTGGGTGGGTGGATGGATGGATGGATGGACGAACGGGTGGGTGGGTGGATGGATGGATGGACAGATAGAGTGGTAGATAGACAGATAGACAGACAGACAGACAGACAGTGCTATACAATGACTCACAGAGTAAAGGTTTAGTACCAGGGTGTTAAGTTGACCGGAAAGAAGAGGGAGGGGGAGGTGTGCTTTTTTTTTTTTTCAAATGTTCTCTGCATCTCATGCTGTTAAATGACATACGTATATGTCACCGACGTGACAATGGCCTTCTACGGAAAGAAGATAAAGCTTACTGGGCCTAGGCCTAACTGAATACTGTTTGGCGTGAGGTAAAGATTTTCTCCTCTTTTCTATTTCTTTCTCTCGGGGGTGGGGTGGAACCCCCGTGGGAATGCCGGGGAGCTGTATCAGTATAAACAGCATCCCCACCTTCTGGAAGTTCTGTGCTAGACATTCCCACTTTTCTATCCCTCTCTTTGTTTCTGTTTTTCTCCTTATCTGTCCAGAATTTCTTGTGCTTATTTTCTGCCTTCCGAGTGAGTGAGTGTGTGTGTTTGTGTGTGTGTGCGCGCGCGCGCGCGTGTGTGTGTGGTGTAAGGAGGGTGGAGTTAGGGAGAAGGAGACAGAGTGACGAATAGTGCGCGCGCGTGTGCATAGCTTTGTTTGTGTCATTGATCAGGATTTGAGGGGGGGGGGGGGGGGGGGGGGAGGGGGCTATCTGGGAAAACTAATCATTAGT
>CM060337.1:44031605-44036605 GCA_030674155.1 Stramonita haemastoma
TGCTTTAAATCATGTGTGCATATATATCGATTGGGCGTTCCGCTTTCTCACCGTCTTTGACTATGTTTTCTTATCTGGGGGATTATTTTCATTTCATCTCTCTCTCTCTCTCTCTCTCTCTCCTCTCTCTCTCTCTCTCTCTCTCTCTCTCTCTCTCTCTCTCTCTCTCTCTCTCTCCTCTCTCCTCTCTCTCTGTGCGCTAACACAACAGGAGGGTGTTACGATCATTTTGTTCCCCGTTTATCAAAAAACAAGAGGGTTCACGATAATTTTCCTCCTCTTTTTTTATATTTTATTTATTACGAAAGCTTTGAGCTCATTCTCCCTCCCCCCCCCTACCCCCCCCCCCCCCCCCCCCTTCTTATTTTATGTTGTAACAAGTGGATATTACGATGATAAGCTGGGGCAGCGGAATGTTACTTAACGGGTGAGCTAGCTGGCTGGCTAGCGAAGCAGTTTGTCCTGCAGTGGTTGTAGGGAAGAGAGCAGGAATGAGAGAGTAGGTGTGTTACTGTTAGTCATTGATTATCAACACCAGCGGGAAGTAGGCTGGAGCTTTCTCTCTGCTGCATTGTGCTGACAAAACGTGTGCAATAGCCTTTTTCCTATGTCGGCTTCTATCATGCTCACTCACAGTAATGTTGTTTTGCTGCTACTACGAGTAGGGTTGTGGTGCGATTTGCTCTTTTTTTCTTCTTTTTTTTTGTGGCTGGTTTGATTTGTGATTTCAAGTTTAGCTTTAAAAATTGTCATTTTATTCTTTTTTTTTTTTTTTTTTGGAAGTGTGGTTGTTTTAGAATGGTGGATCGATGTTGTTGCATTGTTGCAGAATCAGGGAACGGGATTGTGGTCGTTGGGTGGTGGGTTTTTCTCTTCTTTTTTTTCTCCCACTTACTCGATTTTGAATTTTGTAGAAAGATCATGTTTTAAAAATTAAGAGAAATAAAAAGTAAAACAGGTTTTTTTTAACTGAGGTTGTTACACTGTGGTGAGTGTTAAATTTGAAAGTCAAGGTAAAGTCAGGATTTTTTTTCTTTATTCGTCGAGTGGTGGTTTTCAATTTCTTTGCCTCTGAGATAGTGAAATGTTTGATTTCAGTTTTTTTTCTTCAGTTACAGCTTTACTGTGATTAAAGGAAAATTCAAGTCTCTTTAGGTAAGAAAGACTTCATGATAAAAAAACTCCGATTTTCACGCTTCGGTCGTTTTAAGGGGGGTGAGGGCTAGTGTTGCATTGCAAATTCATGGAACAGCTTATATCGTGTATGTCTCTTTAAAAACACTGGATACCATTCCTTGGGTCTCTGAGAGAAAAACAGGAATGTTTGGACTGATATGGTCATCACCGTAAGGTCTTTGAAATCTACCGATTTAAGCGTTTAAGCGTTCAAATCTAGCGGTTTTAAATCAATCATATAGTTCATGTGCAATGTGGTATCCGCCCGTATGTGATCTTTGTTGTCGGCCAGGCTCCTGGTAAGAAGAGATAGGAGTGAGCGGTTGGTTTGGATCCTAACACTTATTTTTATTTTATTTTGTTTTATCTGAACTTTGTTTCTTTAGGCTTATGACTTTAATTTGCAGTATCCTTTAATCCACGAGCGGTATATTCCAGCCAGGTGAAGGCCCTAGCGTGGCTTCTGTGGTCAGTTTGGCGTAGACTAGGCACTGGGATCAGAAGACGATAGCTAAGCTGCCTGGCCAGGTCTCTCCATGCCTGTGCCATAATTTGCGTAAGGAACCAGGCATGCCACGTGCATGTGTCACATCAGCATCTACAAAACTCCTGGCGTTTTCTGGCAATCCTAATAGCGCTAAACCGTGTTACATGCCTAAAAGCCTTTTCTGGATGACTCAAAACTAAATGAGATGAAGGTATCCTTAGTTGAACCTTGAATGAATAGTGAGCACTGTGGCTGTCTATCCCAGTCAGAGTTTCAGTTTTGTGTCTGCCCTTGTTTGGGCTTCAACTGCCCCAGGGGTTGTGGATCAGACTTGCAGGCAGACAGTGCAGTGGGGGCTGGCTGACGCCTTTTGAAAACATCCATGGCTCCCTGAGCTAAAACGTCTTTGGCTTGAAGACTAGATCTGGCCAGACTGCTGCCATCTGCGAGACTAGCTAGGTGTTGTCAAGGTGTTTATCATTCTAGAGTGTTTGTTGGAAAAGCTGTTCTTCTCTGCCTCAGCCCCCTGAGGGGCCAGCACTTGCCAGATTCTTGAGCTCCTCAGAGTGAAATCTGTTCTGTATTTCTCCATGGTGCAATGAAGAAGCTCTTTTTTATCATCAAGCTATACCTTTGCTCTTTTTTTTTTTATTAAGCCATTCTGATCCATCTACTTTTTTAATCAAGAAAGAAAGAAAGAAGGAAAAAATCAGTATGATACAGTTTTTGAGTTGTGGGTGTTAGGGCGTCTTCCCCACATGGTGAAGAATTTGTCTTCTTTCGCAGTTATGGAACTTAACAGTCAGGCTTACTTAATTAAAACAGGATAATGATACTGTCTTGCTTAATCTTGCTTCTTCACAACAAGTTTTAAGACCGTGAATATTCAGGCTTGACCATCACAGACTTATTCCGCTGTCTTCTTTACATTTGTGATAGCGTGAATGTTCAGGCTTGCCCAAATTATATAATTATTGTCTTCTTCGCAGTCATGAAACCGTGACATCTCAGCTTTCCCCATGCAGACTAATCATATTACGCCGCCATTATTTTGCACGGACATAAACACACTGACAAACGCACACACACAGATATACATACATATACCCATAGTGGTTGTGACATAAGCGCTTGTCACGTGAGTGTGAGACTTCCGCCCTAGCTGTGTCCGGTTTCCGGTGCTGTGTCGTCAACATGGCATGGAAACAGGAATACATCGTCTGCATCCTTTCAACCCAAGGGCCTTTGAACCACCACTGTGTCACTATCAAGTTGCAGTGACTCACGTATCTTGGATCAACTTTTTTTTTTCGTCTTGAGTGTGTTGAATTGAGCGAACTGGTTTGTTACATATACGTAGGGTTGATATCGAGCTACTAGATCTGTGGTAACGATATTTTGGAAGTGTTTTTAGCGCAGGGTTTATTTTTGTGTGTTTTTGTGTCCAAGGTCCAGTGTCGAGGTTGAGAAGGAAGTGTGGATTGGTTTGGTCTGTGTGTGTAAGCTGATCAGTCCTGTGTCAGGTCGACCTTCTCAGCTTTCAGTCAACTGGCTGTGTCTTACTGTGTGATGCGATTGCATAACTAGAAACTGGTATACATACAACTGTGGTGAATTTTTTTTGTTTTGGTTTTGTTTGTTTGGTTGGTTGGTTGTTTTGTTTATGGCTGAAGTTTGTGTTTCGAGAAAAGTGAGGAGGATTGTTGTTTTGGGTTTTATGATTGAAACCAGTCAGAAAGGAATATTAAGTTCCACATATATAGATATGTCTGCGTTCTTGTATGTTTTTTTTCTGTTATTACCTTTTTTGTGAAGGAGAGTGAGGGCTAAAATGTGTGTGTGTTGTGTGGGTGTTGTGTGTGTGTGTGTGGTGTGTGTGTGTTGTGAATGTGTTGTGTTGTGTGTGAGGAGAGAGAGAGAGAGAGCATTCCAAATTTTTGAGGTTGATAATCAGCATAAGACTCAAGAGACTCGTCAATACGTTGAAGGTGTGGGGAAAAGTGTCTATCTCTATAGACTTTGTACTCGACATGGGCAGCCTCTAAGTGCAGGGTAAATTACAGCTTAGTGGATCTTCTTCAGGGGGTTTCTGGTTGGACACTTCCTATGTTGGTACACCCAGCTGACGTGTACTTTGCCGTGCTCTAAGTATTCTTCCTCGTGTGATATACTCAAGTTTGCCTGCTGTTTCTTGTTCTGAGGGGGGAGTTGAGGTGGGATCGGTGGTGTTTGAGAGTGGATGTAGGTGAGGGTGCGTGAGTGTGTGTGTGGTGTGTGTGTGTGTGTGTAGTCTGTTGTCTTAGTTTGTCCCCTCCCCATCTCTCTCTCTCTCTCTCCTCTCTCTCTCTCTCTTCTCTCTCTCTCTCTCTCTCTCTCTCTCCTCTCTCTCCTCTCTCTCTCTCTCTCTCTCTCTCTCTCTCTTCTCTCTTCTCTCTCTCTCTCCTCTCTCTTCTCTCTCTCTCTCTCTTCCTTTCTCTCCTCTCTCTCTACTCTCTCTCTCTCTCTCTCTCTCTCTCTCTCTCTCTCTCTCTCTCTCTCTCTCTCTCTCTCTCTCTCTCTGTTATACTGATTTTGTTAGCAGCTAGAATCAAAGAATTCTATTACAATTCACGGCTTCCTCTATTGTGTGTGTAATCAGGTCCGTCAGGTCTTTCAGATGAGAATTGAAGTCATTAAATAAGGTCCCATGTGTTAATGTGTACATAGACAATCTTGCCTGCGTGTTAAGATTCCATTGAAAGAAGAGTAGGCTATCACGCGCCAGTTGAAATGACTCATAACAAAACAATGGTGATAATGATAATAATAGGGATCCTCCTCTTCTTTTTTTTTTTTTTTTTTTACTCCTCGTTTAGAGCTTTGAGGTTCGTTCACCAATGGTAAGATTTTGCATATTTATTGGACCGTTTTTTTTTTTAACCTACCATCAAGCTAGGTAGCTGCCTTCTGACTCCGGGGAAGATTTTTTTTAAAAGCCTCGTGTGTGCACCAAAATTTCACCAATAGAAACCTCAGGGTTCTGACTGTAGAACCAAAAAAAAAAAAGATCAAAGGTTTGAAAGTCAATTACGAGGCAGAGTTGGCAATGATTTGCTGTCTGTAATCTTATGCGCTTGCAGAAAATAGTGTTGCGTGTTCCGCACCTAAACGCCCTGGGGGTCACCCAGAATATTATGCGCTCCGTCTTACGCTCTGGGCGGTCACCCCGAATTTGCACTGACTCATTTATTCATTGCTACCTGGGAATTACTGTGACACATAGTAAGTACACACTTGGTGAGGTGTTAGCGTCTATGTCTTGTTATTGATTACCTCGGTAGAAATACGCAGCCAGTGT
>CM060337.1:44041605-44074105 GCA_030674155.1 Stramonita haemastoma
ATAACTTGAGGCCTAATGACTTGGGACTAAGGGTTTTTGATCAGGATTTTGGACAAAACGTTCACTGAAATGCTGTTATTTAGGACCAAAAGGGGGGTGGGGGTGGTGGTATACATTTCCCAACTTCAAACTGCCTTTACCTAGAACGAAAGTTTATGATTATGGTGATAACTTAATTCGCAACATGTTTGCCTTCTCCCTCGTTCAGATCGGAATCAAAGCAGGGGTGTACTGCACTGGGTTTGTTAGTTAGATGAGCTAATGGACTCGTTTCTGTGTGTCTTAAGACAGCAGCGCTATACTTAAAACCAGTGAATCGTCGCGGCAGCAGAAGATTGTATTACGATCATAAAAGTTTAGGTGGTATCATTATCTGGATCCCCTACTGATCTTTCCTTACGGACAGGCTGTGTCATGCACCTGACGCTCTTGCTGACGGGGCTTAGAATAAACCAGTGTGACTGAAACTCCACCCAAGGGGGTGTATTGCTAGAGTATCATTGTCCTCCCCTTGCTTTACTTACTTTAGAAATGACGAATAAAAAGTAATCAAAATTGTTGGGGTTTTCAGCTAACTGCCTTCTGTTGGATTAAGAACAAGGGGTGCAAAAGTGGGCCCCAGAAGTGATCACTTCAGAGCTATGGGACGTTGATTTACCATGCTGTAGAAAGAAATCTGTGCATGGGAGGAATCATCATCACTTCATCTTGTTTTGGTTTTACCATACCTAGCTCAGCAGCATCACGATTTTGGCATTCCCTGGTGAGAGTCAAGTGCGCGGACAGTATGCCCAGACTTTAAGACAGAACTGTGGATAGAGATGTGGTGGTTATTCCTTATTTCTCACAGACTGAGGACCAGAGAAAACCGGACAGGTTTCAACGTCTGAACACTTTTTTCAAGAACAGATTCTATAAGGAATTTATTGGCATGGAAATACTTCCATATCATATCGGAACAGACTGTGCAATTCGGTCTGTAGTTTTGAGTTGAATTCCAAGAAAAGAAAAAAAACTAAGACTTCGTGTTTTCAGCCACTTTCATTGAAGTTGTTTCAAAACCTCTGACATGGATTTGTAACCAATGTGTTTCTACCTGTATTCATGACCGCACACCCAAACTTTTTGCCATGGAGTTCCCCATATTTTTTTTTAATATCGAAGAACATGACATATTCTGGCTACAAAAACCACTGACTTAGAAAGCGGTGGTGGTGTTAACAAACAAAGTATTTGTGTTGTCTGGTCCACCCCACCCCCTTCCCTTTCCACCTTAAAACCCCCCAAAAAGGTGATGGCTTGACCTCTCTCTGTCCCCTAACATCACTACCACCCCTCCTGCCCCATAATCCATGCCTCCTCCTCCCTCCTCCTCCAGCTCCCCTCCCCTCCACCCCCACCATGCCAGGGGGACAGAACTTCACCCCCCAGACGGACCCCCACAGCAGCAGAAGTGGTGAGGACATCACCACGGGCAGTAGCGGTATCAGTAGCAGTAGCGGTGGTGGTGGCAGTGGTAGTGGTGGTGACGGTTCTCACTACTGTGCAGCCACACCTAACCCCTTCCTTCTCTGGGTGGATCGCTCCCTGATCTCTACCTGTCCCCCCTCCTCCTCCTCCCAGCAGCATCATCATCAAGAAAGCAGCAGCAGCAACAGCATGGCGGAGCATATCGCGTCCCTGCCTCCCCACACGTTCCTTCAGGACGTGGGGTTCTTCTTCCTCTTCTCCTCCCTCTCGCTCATCTATGCTCTGTTCTGCTTTCTGCTTCGCCAGCGCCGGGACCACGGTGGCGCAGGGGTGGGGGGCGGCGCGAGCCGGGCGTCGTCGCTGCGGTCGTCGGCGTCGTCCTCAGCCGGGGCCGGCCAGTCCCAGACCAGCCCCCGGGTCAGCCGTAAGGTGAGGAGGAGGAGGGGGTGGTGGTGGGGGGTGGTGGTGTGGGGACGAGGGGGTGGGGGTTGGGGTGGGGAGGGAGGAGTTTGTGGTTGTTGGTTTTTTTGGGTTTTTTTTTTTTGGGGGGGTGTTTGTTGTTGGGGGTCGGGTTTTGGTGGTGGTGTTTGTTGTTTGGTGGGGGTAGGGGGGGGGGGGGGGGGGGGCGGTTTGTGATGTTTTTGATTTTGTGTTGATTTTTTGTTTTGTTGTTTGGGGGTTGTTTTTGGTTTGTTGTTGTTTTTTTCAGGGAGGGTGTTGTTGGTAGTTTTGTTTGTGTCTGTTTGTTTTTGGGAGGTGGTTCTGGGATGATGGGGTGTGTGTGTGTGTGCGCGCGCGCGCGTGCGTGTGTGTGTGTGTGTGTGTACTTGTTAAAGGTGGTGAGGGAATGAGGGTCTTGTGTGTATGTGTGGGTTTATTATAGTCGGAGGTTCAGTTTGTAATGTGTGTGTGCTTGTGTGCATTGATTAGGTGTGTATGCGTGCGTGCATGTTTGTTATAAGTGGGTGGGTGGGAAACAGAAAAGGGCTTAGGTGTGTGTATGCGGGGGGGGGGGGGGGGGGGGGGTCATGCACATGTCTGTGTGTGTGTGCGTGTGCATACATGTGCATATGTAGGCTATCTTTTCGTGTCTCTGGTTATATGTATGCAATTGTAAATCATAGATCAGATCAATCTTTCAGAAAACGTCGGCACTTTTGTCGTGAACTTGTTGCATGTAAGAATCTAGCCCTCTCGTTCTGTGTCGTTCTGTGGTTTGGATAGGGTCAATTGAGTGTGTGTGTGTGGTGTGTGTGTGTGTGTGTGTGTGTGTGTGTGTGTGTGTGTGTGTGTGTGTGTGTGTGTGAGAGAGAGAGAGGAGAGAGAGAGAGAGAGAGAGAGAGAGAGGGGGGGGGGGGGTATGTTCTTTGAAGGAATTAATGCTTGTTTTTGTGCCGTGGTGGTTACTGTTCGATCGGTTAATCGGTCAGTTGCGTAAAAGAACCACGGAACATAATGCTTAAGTCAGGAAATATGGAGGTGTTGGATTGTGTGTGTGTGTGTGTGTGTGTGTGTGTGTGTGTTGCGTGGTGTGTGTGTGTGTGTGTTTGTCTGCGTGTCTCTGTGTGTGTGTGTGTGTGTGTGTGTGTGTGAGAGAGAGAGAGAGAGAGAGAGAGAGAGAGAGAGAGAGAGAGAGAGAGAGAGAGCAGACACACGCATGGCTCTCTTTCTTTAAAAAAAAATGTTTTGGGAATAGTTTGACATGTGTAGAGCGGTGTTATTGTGCTCCGAAGTGAAAGATCGGTTTATGAACTGTGGTGATTTTTTGTCGACATCTTTTTTTTTTCTTAATTATGTGTGCTTTGCAAACATGCGCCTGTTTAAAGCCTTATCGTTTTGAGGGGTCGTTTGGTTAGAGGTGTGTGTGTGTGTGTGTGTGTGTGTGTGTGTGTGTGTGTGTGTGTGTGTGTGTGTGTGGAGAGAGAGAGAGAGAGTTTGATAAGATACTTACTAGTCTGTAGAAAGACCAGTACCGGAAAATCAGCTTTTTTACGTGCATTAACAAATATGATGTGGTCTGTGTGTCTGTGTGTGTGTGAGGAATGAAATCAGAGAGGCTGAGGGGGGTGGGGGGGTACATTTTTAGCTTATTTAACCTAACATCAGATTGGAAATTTTAAAGTCCTTTTTACATTTTTTAGATGAGGTCTTGCCGAAATTTTGCATTGAGGACCGGTTTAAAAACCAATCTCGCATAGACTTGCTGTCTGGTACTTTATTTTTTGCGTTTGCTCTTGGATTCACGAATGCTTGTGTGAACACACGCATTAGTTACTCTCCCCTCTCTCTCTCTCTTTCTCCAACGCACACACACACACACACACACACACACACACACACACACACACACACACACACACACACACACTCACACACACACACACACACACACACACACACACACACACACACACACACACACAACACACCACACACTGTGATATCACACAAACGACGCAGTAAAAGACTCGAGTGTTATTTTCAGAAATTACATTGCTTTTGTCAAGTTCAAAATGTGCAAACTGCATGGTACCGGATCTTAAAACAGCACAAAAATTCTAACAAAAAATAACCGCCCCGCCCTTGTAAGAAAGGTGGCGGCCATGTTTCACGCTGACGCACTTACTGCCGCCAATCTACTACGCCGAATGCGCAGAATAAAAGTACCACGTCACACAGAGATACTACTAATCCGTCTGCAACAACAAGGCAGCCTACGTAATACGATACTATCCCGTTGCCTGTGGCACATGCACTCACAGTCTAGGCCCTATACTTAATGACATAAAGACGTATCTTGTGATGACGGTGAGGCTTTTTTTCCCCGAAATAGCAAGGTCCCACGTTGTGTGCCGTTTCTGCGAATAAGTGCATGGCCAGTATAATAGGCTATGAAGGAGTTTCTGCCCTTGTGCAGTAATTATCTTCAGTGATTGTTTTGTCTTCAAGCTTGCTGTGAGAGTATTTTTAAAACCTGAATTAATCCGTGGGAAAAAAAACGGTGGCATATTCAAAATTCTCATCTTTGATGAACCTGGGAGCTTTAGCCCAGGAACGAAAAATCGTAGTACACAGCATTAATTCTGACCGATTTTAGTAACAAAAAATTCAGGTGAAGAATTCTGTGGAGTGTGTGATACCCTCACCCAGTGTTTCATCAAGAAGCTGTGAAGCGTATAGCCATCCTCATCTATTTTATTTCTTCAAGCTACGAACACTGTGAAACATTTTGTCGTGGGTTTTTTTGGCTACAAGCAGTGAAACGTTTATCCTCATCGATTTTTGTCTTCATCCTGTTATTGATTTTTCTCTTCAGGTTATGAAACATTTATCATTGATTTTTTTTCTCTTCGGGCTGTGAAACATTTAACCTCATCGATTTTTCTCTTTTTAAGCCGTGAAACATTAATTTTTTATCATTCAGAAAAAAAAATCACCTAAGAAATGCAGTGGAACATATAAATCCGTGTTTTACTTTCTTCACCAAGTTTGGAGAATGTGAAACATAGAAATATACTAAGTTTTTTTTTCTTGAGTGTTTCCCCGTGTGTGTGTGGAGTGAGAAGGCATCATTGATGGGTGAGGCGGCAGTGTCCGAAGACTGGTTGTGGCTGCCCCTCGAGGACATCTGGGTACTGATGGATGTGGTGGATGTGGTGTTTGTGCTCTTGTGGGTGTACTTGGTGTTCCGTGTGGTGATGACCTAAAACAAACAACGATATAGCACCCCAAAAAAATAATAACACCAGTGAAAAAGATATATGTATTGAAACAAGAACTAGGTTGACAATGGGGGTCCATGCTGAACTGCTGCAGTTGCTGTGGTGTGTGGTTGTGTGTGTGTGTGTGTGTGTGTGTGTGTGTGTGGTGTGTGTGTGAGTGTACGTGTGTTTGTGTGTGTGTGTGTGTGTGTGTGTGTGTGTGTGTGTTGTGTGTGTGTGTGTGTGAGAGTGAGTGAGTGTGTGTGTGTGTGTAGTGTGTGTGGTGGTGTGGTGAGTGTGTGTGTGTGTGTGTGTGTGTGTGTGTGTGTGTGTGTGTGTGTGTGTGTGTGTGTGTGGTGTGAGTGTGTGTGTGTGTGTGTGTGTGTGTGTGTGTGTGTGGTGTGTGGTGTGTGTGTGTGTGTGTGTTTGTGTGTGTGGTGTTGTGTGATTGATTGTGTGATTGAAGTGGAGAGAGGAGATATTGTTACTGAGCTGTGGCTATCAGATTAGCTGACTGCATGGCCTGCCGGCAAACCTCCTCCCTCTCTCCTCTCTCTCTCTCTCTCTCTCTCTCTCTCTCTCTCTCTCTCTCTCTCTCTCTCTCTCTCTCTCTCTCTCTCTCTCTCTCTCTCTCTCTCTCTCTCTCTCTCTCTCTCTCTCACACACACACACACACACACACACACAGGTCTTTACATACATGTAGTCACCCTAATGACACAAAAGTTAAAATTCACTCACTCACTCAGTCCCATGTCCCAAAGGACGTAGGGGGGACATGAGAGAAGACGCAACAGAGATCTTTTTCCATGTTAAAATTAGAACACATTATTTTTTTAAAGAAAAGAAAAAGGATATAGCACAAGCCTGTAACTTTAAAAAAAAAAAAAAGATCATGTCACATGAGAGGGAGAGAGAGATTGTGTGCATGAGGGGGGGGGGGGGGAGAGAGAGAGAGAGAGAGAGAGAGAGAGAGAGAGAGAGAGAGAGAGAGAGAGAGAGAGAGAGAGAGATAGTGCATGAGGGAGAGAGAGAGAGAGAGAGAGATATGCATGAGAGAGAGAGACAGAGAGAGAGAGAAAGATATTGTGTGCAGATGGGGAGAGAGAGAGAGAGAGAGAGAGAGAGGTGTTGCTGTGTGTTTGGACACGATGTGATGTGGCCTGTCATATTAACGTCACTGTCTTCAAGGGGTGAGTGACAGGTGAACCTGACAGCAGCCTGGCTCTGCATTCTTCCTCCTCAGGTGTCCCCCATACTGTTCTGCTCTTCTGTGTTGTCCCTTTCAGGCAGCCTCCAAACACAAATAATGTTGGTTTGGGGAGATATGGGGGGGGGGGGGGGGTAGTTAGTAAGTAAAAGAAAAAATGCTTTAAGTAGAATGCGATCTACTAAAAAGTGTGAAAAAATAAGGGTGGGTAGTGGATCTAAGCTGAGTTTTGAAAAGGAGAAATGTTTGGTAACAAATATTCAATGTTAGAAAAATGGGAAAAAAAAACCCTGTTTTGTTTGCAGTTTCTTTTGTCAAAATGTCTACCCCTTGTTAGAAAAATAAAAAACAATGTGGGCACAGAAAAGGTCTTTTAAGTTGTTGTTTTTGATTTTTTTTGTGGTAAATCCAAGAGATCTGCTGTGATCATCTTGTTTTAAAAGGCGATGTCATTCTGGGGGGAAGGGGGGTCACTTTTCTTATTTTTTCTAAATTAAATATAAAAGTTTTGTGGAAGAACATTTTCACTTGTCAACAACACCCCAAACCTGGACAAACACTGCCTGGTGAAAGTTATATGAAGATGGGGACAATTTGAAGTTAGTAGATAAAAAAAAAAAAGAATGATCTTGAGGAATGGATGAGAGACTCGTGAACTATCTCAAATGTATTAATTACTTTGTGATGGTGTTTACATCCTAATGAAGATGATACATTACATGTTTATTTCCCGTCTGTGTGTGTGTGTGTGTGTGTGTTGTGTGTGTGTGTGTGTCTGTCTGTCTGTCTGTCTGTCTGTCTGTCTGTCTGTCTGTCTGACTGTCTGTCTGTCTGTCTGTCTGTCTCTCTCTCTCTCTCTCTCTCTCTCTCTCTCTCTCTCTCTCTCTCTCTCTCTCTCTCTCTCTCTCTCTCTCTCTCTCTCTCTCTCTCTCCAAACTATTTTGAGTAGTGAAAATCTGTGTCAGTTTAGACATATGGGTATGTATGATTTCGGAATATACATATTCATAGCGTACTTTGTCGAGTACACGCCCAGGTATGGCAAAGCGTTATCAAAGTTTACGAAAAGTTATATATAATTTTTTGCATCTTTCCATTTTTGCCCCAATAGTGTGCCTAAGGCCGATGTACATTCAACAATTTCAGTGTTCAGTGTTCACTCATACACACACAGAGAACTGCAAACATGCCCATAAATACACAAAATCACACTCAAAAACACCTAACATTGACGTTGCTACATTTCAGCATCGCTACACGCGCCAAGACTCCACCTCCTCGCACAGCAGCAGCTCGGGGCGGCACGATGGCTCCGACTCTCACTCCTCCGTCAACGGCGACGTGCACATGCGCGGCAGCCATTCCTCGCAGTCCACGCAGAGTGACGGACTGCCCTTCACCCCCCTGCCCAGAAGCATCGCTCGCCGAGACTCCTTCGAGATGCCCCAGCGCACCATCATCGACTCTCCACGCCCTCAGAGGTCCCGCTCCCTGCATAAAACAGCCTCCGATTCCAGCATGACAGGACCCGCCACAGCGGGGGGAGCAGCAGCATAGCGGGGCACATGGCTTTAGGAGGGGGAGGAGGAGGGGGGGATCCTTACGCCTTTCAGCGCCAAGCGGCGTTCGAGGTGCAGCCTCCCCTTCAGGCCTGCCTGACCCCCACTCCCGACAGGGAAGTTTAGGAGGGAGTCCTTCACGTCAGCCGGTGTACGGGGACACCCGGGAGCGGTGAGGAAGACGTCGCTGCAGGAGATGAGCAGCCAGCCCTCTCCCTCTCCCTCCCCCTTCCCCCCGGAGGGGTTCCCGGCCTCGCTGGTGTACGTGCGGCCCGACAACTACCACCACGAGGTGCCGGGGTCCGCCCTGGCGCGCCTGGAGCGCGTGTACAGCCCCGACCTGCGCGCCAGCCGCGAGGAGTTCCTGGCCTTCTCGCAGGACATCGCCGGCCAGCAAGGCAGCAGCGCCGCCGCCTCGCCCCTGCCCGGCATGCACAAGGCCAAGCCGCGCGCCTTCCCGCGCACCAACCCCACCTGCATCCGCCGCGAGGGCCAGACGGGGTTCAAGCGCGACGGGAGCAACACGGGCTACGACGTCCCTTACCCCCAGCAGGAGACATTCTTCAGCGCCACCACGGGGCTCCAGTCCTCGCAGTCCTACTCCTCCGACACGGCCGAGAGCTACGGGGGCAGCAGCAGCTACTACCGCCACGAGCGCTCCGACAGCGACACGTCGCACTCGTCGCGCGCCGGGGGGCTGTACCACCGGCCCGAGCGCACGCCCTCAGACACGCAGATCCTGTACTCGCGCATGCGCGAGCTGTCGGACAGCCAGTCGTCGCACAGCTCCACGCGCAACATGTCGGACACGCACTCCTCGCACGGCTCGCTGCGCAACCTGCAGGACAGCACCGTGTCGGTTCAGGACAGCACGCTGTCCTCCAAGAGTGGCAGTGGCAGTGGCAGTGGCAGTCACGGCAGTGCCAGCGGGGGCAGTGTAGGGGGGACGGTGGTGGTAGGAGGAGGAGGGGGAGGGGGGGGAGCGGTGGAAGCGCGGAGGAGCAGCGTGAGGGGGGGACGAGACAGGAGAGGGTAGTAGACCCCACCCCCTCCCCCCCTCACCTGCCCCAGCCCCCCCTCTCCTCCCGGGCGACGTCAGCGTCAGCAGTTCTGTGGAGCTGGACGAGGAGCCCGACTACGCCAACATTCCGCGGCCGGGGACGGTGCTGCACCCGGGAATGCCTGCCAATGGGTACCAGGCGGTGTTCAGCCTGGACACCAGCCACTCCCCCATCCTGGGCAAAGATGACGTGCAGCTCAGGCCCAAGTACCCCGACTATGACAGTGAGTAGGGATTTGGGGTGGGCTGGGTGTGGGTTTGGTCTGGGGTGGGTGTGGGTTTGGGTTTCAGGTGGGGGGGGATTGGTGTGTGTGTGTGTGGTGGGGGGGGTGTATGTGTGTCATTTGTTCCCACCGGCACAGGATGGCCTACTCTTACAAACAGTGGAACAGGATTTAACCCTCTTAGTCCCGATCTGGGATTTGCCGGGATTGAATAATTACCCCCCTTAAGTCCCCAAACCGGGATTTGCCGGGATTTACACACAGTAGATTTCCATCACGCTGTGACCATCACTAATTGCTACCACATGTCAAAGTTCATCAGGCTAGAGGTAGAAACGCTGTTGAGAGTCTGGAAGTAATTATAGCTGCTGGTATGTACTTATGAGGAAAAGCTAGCAACATGTGTCCCTGACCTGATTTCGTGATGGAATACAAAATCTAGGGGCAGTTTGTGTTCAGAGAATCCGAATGCAAGAGGGTTAATGTGTGCGCAAGATGTTCTGCATGCATTCGCACACGGGCCTTGGTTTATAGTCTCATCTGAAGGATTTTTGGGGAGAGTTGGGTCAGCACTGATGTTAACTCAAGGGAAAAATCCCCTTGAATGGGAATCGAACCGGGTTGTCAAATTGTGTGTGTGTGGTGTGTGTGTGTGTGTGTGTGTGTGTGTGTGTGTGTGTGTGTGTGTGTGTGTGTGTGTGTGTGTATTTTCATGTAAAAAGAGTTCATAAATACAGTTTACCAACCACTTGAAAATATAGTCATTATAATGGTGTGTGGTTTTTTTCTGTCCTCCATCTGTGGAAAAATCTCAGGATTGGAATATCATTGTCAGTTTCTTGGGAGGAATAAGAGGATAAGGACATCCGTACATGCAGACAGTGCTTAAGAAAAGTGTAAGCAGCACATAACTTTGAGGATTACCTCAAGGTTGACTATATAGATCTGTCTGAAGGGAAATGAAGCCCCTGTCCAATGTTAGTATAATTTTTCGCCACTTTTGTGATTTAACATTAGCTTCATCTGGCCTTGTGGCCAGAAACCTCAAGCCTGACTCAGTGTTTGGTCAGTCCGTTCACAAGTTAGGACGTTGGCTTGCCCTTCGTAATTGTAGTTATGGACAGAAGCACATGAAAGGCAACGTTTTTTGTAAGTCAGTATGTGGATCTGTATGGAAGGAAGCCAACACTCTTATGTACACAGAAACCTTACTGGGGTGCCCATGAATTGAAATCATTCTCCAAAACCAGAACTCCACCCCCTTTTTTTTTTTTTGGCCTCTAAGCCTCTTTATTCTGAGTCATATTTTCATATTTTTAGTTCCTGCATGCCCTTGAGGTTTATTATGATTTTTTTAAGAGAGAGAGGGAGAGAAAGAGAGAGACAGAGACAGAGAGAGAGAGAGAGATTATCTCACCACTGGCAAGCAAGCAGTGAATAGCCATGTCGCTAGGAAGTGGAGCAGACTGGAGCGAGGTGGCTGATTATGTATTCAGCGGTGGCTTCAGGAATATGACATATTGTGCAGTCACCGGCGATGACTCATGTCCTTACTGTCATACCTCGTCTTACCTTGCCCCCTTTCCTTTCTGAGGATAAAGGAACAAGAAACACAGTGTCTTCTTTGCCACAACTGGGGGGACAGTTTGTGTCGGTTGGCTGCGGTGAAGTTGGGGCATTTGTGTCGGTTGGCTGCGGTGAAGTGTGGCTGGTGTCGTTTGTTTGTTCTGCTGGGGATATTAGAACTCTGAGTAGTGGATCAGCATGAGATGTAAGCTTGCCGGGTTTTTTTTTTTTCTTTCTGTGATTTAGCTGTGAATGGGAGCTTAACTTTATTATGTTGGTAATGAAGATTGCTGTATACATCTACAAGGATCAGGACACTGAAGTATATAAGATAGTGGAATAGATACATGTGTTGCAGTTTTTTGTTGTTGTTTTTTTTAAGGTCAGGATAGGGGGGAAGGTTTCACTGGGAATCTGATAGTTGTGTTTGGGTTGGGTTTTTTTTTTTAAATTAGGTAGGCGTTTTTTGAAGTTTTAATTACTTCCAGTATGTACAATGTCTCTGCTTGAGAACGTACACTGCAGTGCTGCTCTCTCCGCCGCATTGTAGTTTTAGGTCTAGCTTTTCTTAATTATGCAGCTCTGTCACTTGTAGTTGCCTTAGTGTCACAGAACTCCCGTTTGTATTCGCCTCTTGTCTTCAATGTGTCACACACCACACACACACACACACACCACACACACACCTCACACACAACACCACACACACACACAACACACACACACAAACAAGATTACCAAACTGCATACACACGGACTGGATGTTAAAAAAGCACATGAGTGCTTATTCCTTTCCTCGATATAAAGAATGATAATAAATAATAATAAATAAATAGTACAGTCTTAGGCTTTATTTCTGTGATTTTATTATTTTAAATGACCAATGATATGAGAGAATGACAGCCTGTATGAGGAGAACAGACAATCTGTTATCATTTTTGGGGGGGGGGGGGGGGTGTTCGTTTTTTTGTTTTTAAGTTTATGAGTGGTGGGTTTCTGAGTCTCTCCAGTTTAGCTATAATCATGTGCTCTAAGGTTACCGTTTTGGTCCTAATGAGTACTTTTTTTTCGGGAAGTTTACGAGCTAAGTGACTTAGCGATTGTAACTCTCTTGTGCATTGTTAGTCTTTACCTACTGTTTCTTTATGTGGGCTTTTGTGTACGCTGTGTGTGTGTGTGCCGTGCATGCGTGGTGTGTGCGTGCGTGTTGAAGGGGGATGCTGTCGTTTGTTCGGTTTGGTTTACGTTTATGTTTAAAAAGTCTGTGAAAGGTATGAGGGGGGCAGCCAATTTTAAGGCACTTTGGATGACAGGACTTTGTTTTCTTTTGCACAAACCAACTCTTTTTTTATTTTTTTTGCACTACCTCATCGAAGGAAAAACACTTGTTTTAGTTTGGCCTTTTTTTGGGGGCTGAAAATGTTTTGGTACAAATTTGGGGATGAGAACATTGGTATAGAGGCATATCTGCTGTGTTACACTGCACTAACATCATCATCATGACCATCATCATCCCTTTCAATCTATCTTTCTAGTCGCCATCAGCATCATCACCATCATCGTCATCATCATCATTATCCCTTTCAGCCTATCCTTACAATTATCATCACCCCATCATCATCACCACCACCACCATCATCATCATCCCTTTATACAATCATCACCACCACCACCATCATCATCATCCCTTTCAGCCTATCCTTACAATCATCATCACCACCACCATCCTCATCCTCATCATCACCATCATCATTACCATCATTATTATCATCATCATCATCCCTTTCAGCCTATCCTTACAATCATCACCTCCATCACCATCCTCATCATCACCATCATCATCAACATCATCATTATCATCATCATCATCCCTTTCAGCCTATATCCTCATCACCATCATCATCATCATCACCATCACCATCACCATCATTATCATCATCGCTTTCAGCTTATCCTTACAAAATCATTAACCCTATCTTTCCCTGTCCCCCAGTGGTACCAGACCAGAGCTTTGAAGACTCGGACACCAGCAGCATGCTGTCCACCAGCTCGCCAAGGGGGACCACCCAGTCCTCCCCCATCCCCATCCCTGTGGAGACGCACCACGCCTCGCTGCGGCGCAAGAAGGGGGACAAAGGGGAGGCCAGCCCCGCCGTGGAGCGCAGCCAATCGCTGCAGGCCGACATGACCCACCGACCCCTCTCCATGGTGGTGGCCTCCCCTTCCGACGCCAACATGTCGCTGAGTCCCAGCACTAGCTCTCTGAATCGACAGGTATGGAGGGAGAGGGGGAGGGAAGAAAAATTTTTTAATTTTATATATTTTTTAAATTTCTTTTATATCGAGGATAAGGGAATAAGCAATCATATGCTTTTTTATGCTTAGGAGTTGAGGTCCTAAGGAGTTGTTTAACCACCAAAAAAAAAATGCATGAAGCATGTATGTCTCCTGGGTTACCAGCTTTAGTGGGAGATAAATCATGACATGTGCTGTTTCAAGTCAGTTTCACAGTCAAGAGTTCAGGTTAAACAAGTATTTAAACCAAAAAAATGAGCAACATAGGCATGAATGACATGCAGCGTTAACGATGTGCAGCAGTATAGGCATTAACGATGTGCAGCAGTATAGGCATTAATGATGTGCAGCAGTATAGGCATTAATGATGTGCAGCAGTATAGGCATTAATGATGTGAAGTAGCAGTAAAGGCATTAATGATGTGTAGTGTTAACGATGTGTAGCGGTATAGGCATTAACGATATGTAGCAGTATAGGCATTAACGATATGTAGCAGTATAGGCATTAATGATGTGTAGCAGTATAGGCATTAACGATATGTAGCAGTATAGGCATTAATGATGTGTAGCAGTATAGACATTAACGATATGTAGCAGTATAGGCATTAACGATATGTAGCAGTATAGGCATTAACGATATGTAGGAGTATAGGCATTAACGATGTGTAGCAGTATAGGCATTAATGATGTGTAGCAGTATAGGCATTAATGATGTGTAGCAGTATAGGCATTAATGATGTGTAGCAGTATAGGCATTAATGATGTGCAGCGGCATAGGCATTACAGCAGCAAATGCATTACCAATGTGAAGTAGCAGTAAAGGCATTACCAATGTGAAGTAGCAGTGAAGGCATTACCAATGTGAAGTAGCAGTGAAGGCATTACCAATGTGCACTGGTGAGCGATGTGTAGCATTAACAATGTGTAGCAATATAGACATTATCGATGTGCACTGGTGAGCGATGTGTTTGCTGGCAGAAGCTGCCCTCCGAGAGCGACATAGAGAGCTACGCCCAGCAGCACTTCAACCGCCACAAGAAAGGGCTCTTCGGCAAGAAGGTCTCCCTCAACAACATGCTCACCTGGTCCAAGGTAAACTCAATTCTGTCTGTTGTCTGTTCAGGTGTGCTGAGGAGGGCGGGGTTGTTGGTTGGTTGGTTTGGGGGGTTTTTTGGGGGGAGGAGGGATGTTTGTTTGCCTTTGATTTTTTTTTTTTTTAGACTGGTATTTTCATATTCTTTTTATGTTTTCACATTGTTATCAGTACAGAATAGATCATTGCTTTTGTTTGTTTGGTGTTGTTCTTGGTTGTTGGTTAAAGAGGGGGTGGGGGGAGTGGAGGGAAGGGGTTGGGTAAGCATCCACAAATTTGCACCTTTAAAGTTTACGTTATTGGAATGCTATATGTGTGTGTGTGTGTGTGTGTGTGTGTGTGTGTGTGTGTGTGTGTGTGTGTGTGTGTGTGTGTGTGTGTGGTTTTTTCACAGAGTGAGAGTGAAAGAAAGTGGGGGGGGTGGGGGGGGGGGTTGTTGTTTTTTGTTTCTATTTCAGATTGATTCTGGTGTGTTTAAGACAAGTTCATTAAAGGGTTGTTCTTCTTTATTGTGAAGACACAAAAGTCACTTTTTTGTGTGTTGTTGTTCTTCTTTGTTTACAGTGTGTTCATTGTGACATGATTGTGATGTGTGTTTGTGTGTGCAGGACCCCATCCAAAAGCCGATGATCCGAACAAACGACAAGAGCATCAAGAAAGAAGCCTGTGATATATTTAAGTGTATCCTTGTCTCTATGCTGCACAGTAATAGGCGTTACTTGTGTTGTTGTTGTTGTCTTGTTGGTTGTAACTTCAAGCTGTGGTTTGGAAAAATGTATATCACTATGAGTGAAGAAAGGCACACTTCACACACCTTCGGATGAGGCTATAAACCCCTGTGTGCGAACGCACACAGATCTTCTTGCGTACATGTTAAATCCTGTTCGCTTTCTGTAAGAGAAAGGCCATGTTGCGGTGGGAACAGATGACAAGATTTTACAAAACTGCATACACATGGGGATTTGGATGTAAAAAAGCACATGAGTGCTTATTCCATTATCCACGATATAAAAGAATAAAATAAGAAATCAATAAATAAACACACACATGCTCATAAAACACACACACACACACACACACACACACACACACACACACACACACACACACACACACACACACACACACACAACACACACACACACATACACACACACACATGCACACACGCACACAACACACACACACACTCTCTCTCTCTCTCTCTCTCTCTCTCTCTCTCTCTCTCTCTCTCTCTCTCTCTCTCTCTCTCTCTCTCCTATTGCATGCACACAAATGCAGCACACACACAAAACACACAATACACCACGACGCACGCGCACACACACACACACACACACCACACACCACACACACACACACACACACACACACACACACACACACACCACCACCACCACTGCCACCCACACCACCACCACCACTCCACCACCACTTTGAGTGAACAGATGTAAAATCAAAGCAACAACACACACCACCCATACACGCGCGCACACACCACACACACACACCACACACACACACACCACACAACACACCACCACCACACCCACACACACACACACAACTACAACACACCACACACAAACAAACCCAAAGTAAAAAAAAAACCCAAAGAACACTACACTATCACCTTAACGAGTCCCCAGTAATCCAGCTGTACATGGGTGACCGGCGCGGGAAGCAGGCTCCCATCAGTGTGGCCCTGGAGATCATCACCAAGGGATGGGCCACCATCAACCTGAGGGATGAGATCTACATCCAGCTCACACGCCAAACCACCGACAACAAGAAAGAGTGAGTGGGGGATGGAGGGGGGGGGAGAGGGTGGGGGGAGTGGGGGGAGGGAGGGGGGGGGGAGAGGGAGGGGTGGGGAAGGGGATGGAAGGGGAGGAGGGGGAGCAGGGGGGTGAGGAGAGGGGGGGGAGAGGGAGACGAGAGACAGAGAGAGGGGGGAGAGAGAAGAAGAGGGAGGGAGGAAGAGAGAGGGAGTGAGAGAGAGGGGGGGAGAGAGAGGGGGGTAAGAGGAGGGGGAGAGAGAGAAGAGAGGATGTGATTGTGATGGCCATATTGATTCTGCAGATAATTTTTTTTGTTGCGTGGTTTGTTAGAGTCTACATTGAGATCATGTTTTGCCTTGTTCATTAGGTTGTCATTTTCTGATCTATCATCACCACCATACATATGAATCCATACTCCTCAGCAGTAGTAGTGTATAATGACTGTGGTTGTTGTTGTGTGTGACAGGGAGAGCCTGCAGCAGGGTGGGAGTTGCTGGCCATGTGCCTGCACTTCTTCCCCCCTCCACCCGCTTCCACTCCTACCTGGAGGGCTACATCACCAAACACCTGGACCACACCCTCGACCTGCCCAATGTGAGTCACCTTTCATATGTGATAATGATAATAATAATATATATAATGATAATAATGATGATTGTGTTAATAGAGTAATAATGATTATGATGGTGATATAATGATGATAATATAATAATAATAATAATAATGATGATTATTGATTAGTATAATAATAATATGATGTATTTTAATAACAAACAATATATAATAATAAAATAATAATTAATAATAATGATGATGGCGATGATAATGATGATATATAATGAAAATAACAATGTATAATAATAATGATGATGATGGTGGTGGTGATGATGATGATGATGATGATGTGATGATGATGATGATGATGAATATATAATGATATAATAATGATTATAATAATGATTATATATGATTATAATGATTGTAATGATAATAATGATGATGATAATGATAATAATAATAATGATAATAATAATAATGGAATTTATATAGCGCTTTATATCTTGCAAAAAACATCAAAGCTTCCTCTCTCCTCACTGGCTTTCCTCAAAACTGTTTTGTGTGAGTTGGAAACCATTCCAAGAAGAAAGATGGCAGGTCAGTTAAGACAGAAAGCATTTTCATACATGCATGAGAATGAGTATATAAAGTGTGTGTGTATGGTGTGTCTTCATTTTAACGTCTATCCACTAAAAAGTGATTTTAGACAAGTGATTGAAAAAAAAAAGAAAAAGGTCAATGTGTTTGTGTGGACTAGTGAAAAAAAAACCCAGGTCTAACCATCAGAAACTGCTTGAACTATACTACAAAAAGATAACAAATAGAAGCAAGTGAACTTGAGGAAGATAAATGCTACAATATATGTGTGTGTGTGTGGTCTGGTGTTGGTGTTGTGCGTGCGTGCGTGCCTGTATGTGTGCGTGTGCTGTGTGTGCGCAGGTCCCGGTGAGCCACTTTGCCACACACTGCTCTCAGCGTCTGGAGCGCATCATGCAGACGGGAGCCAAGAAAGGCGTGAGACGCCCCACACTGGAGGAAGTGGAGCAAGCCATGGTAGGTGGCTACACCCCACAGTTGTCTTCTTTTCTCTGTGGTTATGTGTGGGTGTATGGGGGGGGGGGGGGGGGGGTCTTTTTGGTTTTCTCTTGTTGTACTCAATTTTTGGCATGAACATTTTTTTTTAACTCTCAGAGGATGGCCCTCTGCTATGGTAGGTGGCTACACCCCACAGTTGTCTTCTTTTCTCGGTGGTTTTGTGTGTGGGGGAGGGGGGGGGGGGGGTTCTTTTCGGTTTTCTCTTGTTTTACTCATTTTGGGATGAACAACATTTTTTTTTTTTTTTAACTCTCGGAGGACGGCCATCCGCTTATAGCAGATCAGCGTAAAGCAACGGTTTTGGATGTCTGTCCGCAATGGCGGATTTGCTGTTTGCAGATTTTTCACGCAGTGTCCGCATTGATACTATGACTAGTGCAGCTAAACATAGCTTTGTGGGCCTATTCAAGGTCGATTGCAGAGCGTTGTTGGGTGATTCTGTGTGTTCCGAACTCTGTTTGCGGTTGCAGAGAGTAGCTGACACAGAGTAGCGACACGGAGTCCAAAATTCGGAGTATTTTCTTCATGCTAGTTAGAGCTAAAAATTAAAGAGAGAGCTTCAACTTTCGATATGTACTAACCCAGCATGTTATGGATAAGTCCAGAAAATTTCATTTCCTTGCGATGTGTTTTGTATTTTTTTAATGAATTTTTCTTTTTACTAACCATTACAAATGGGCCGTCTGTGAGGGAAAAGCAAGGGAGAGAACTGGCCATCCCGAGTGAGTTAATCGCACATAAACACACTTACAAAGAGCAACAACAAGGCAAACGCTTATTTTCTTTTTTTATTTTTATTTATTCTTTTATATCGAGGATAATGGAATAAGCAATCGTATGCTTTTTTTTACATCCAGTCCCTGTGTGTATGCAGTTTTGTAAATATTGTCATCTATTCCACCGGCACACGATGGCCTTCTCTTACGAAAAGCGGAACAGAATTAACGTGTGCGCAAGATGTTCTGCGTGCGTTCGCACAGGGGGCCTCGGTTTACAGTTCATCCGAAAAGACTTGTGGGGAAAGTGGAGTCAGCACTGATGTTAACTCCAGGGGAAAAAATCCCCTCGACCGGGAAATCAAAACCGAGTATCAAATAGCGAGCGCAAAGTTCTGACCAACTAGGCTATCCATCCCCCATCTTGTGATCTTGACCTTGTGACATGCCTGTACCATCCTCATTGTATGTGCCCATAATGATTTTCTCTGTGTGTGTGTGTGTGTGTGTTTCAGAAATCCATCTTCTACCCCTCCATGTTCGGCAGCAGCCTGGAGGACGTGATGCTGCTGCAGAAGGAGCGTTTCCCCGAGCGCCAGTTGCCGTGGATACAGACCACGCTGTCGGAGGAGGTGTTACGCATGAGCGGCACCCTGACAGAGGGCATCTTCAGGTGAGAAGCAGTCAGGTGTGATGTGGTGTGTGTGTGTGTGGGGGGGGGGGGGTGCTGCAGGTGAGCAGTCCAGCGTGTTGGGGGGTTCTGGTGCTGGCTTCTTCCCCCGACTCCCTTGGGGGACGGTATAGCCATGTGGTCAGAACATTGCGCTCGCAATTTGTCGACCCAGGCTTGGTTCCCCTTCAAGGGGATTTTTCCCCTGGAGTTAACATTAGTTCTGACTCCTCTCTCCCCAAAAGTCTTTTGGATGAGACTATAAACCGAGGTCCCATGTGCGAACGCATGCAGAACACCTTGCGCACATGTTAAATCCTGTTCCGCTTTTCGTAAGAGTAGGCTATTTTGTGCCGGTGGGAACAGATGACAAGATTTACTGCATACACATGGGGACTGGATGTAAAAAAAAAGCACATGAGAGCTTAATCTGTTCTCCTCGATATAAAAGAATAATTTAAAAAAATAATGAAGTCATTGGTGCATACTGAAAACTTCAGGCAGTGTGTGACTGTCTAGGGCAAGGGGTGTTGGTGGTCTGGAGGTAGTATGTTCATTTAGAAAGTGAGAGGTCATGAGTTCAATCCCCATTGGAACCCTAACATTATTTTTCCTAACCAGAAGACCCTGAGCTTTTTTTTTAGCGCTATATAATAAATTCCATGTATTATTATCATCATCATTATTATTATTATTTTACAAGATTTAGCGCTATATTATAAATTCCATAAAGTTAATGTTAAAGTCTGTCCTGAGCCTAAGGCTCATCAGGCCGGTGCTTATCCCGGTTTCTGTGGCGTTAAGCGACTGAGAGTCATAGACTCCCCCTGGATAGGACGCCAGTCCATGGCAGGGTTAACCCCCAACACAAGGTTGGTACCCCTTTTACACCTGGGTGGGGTGAGAAAGTAGCCGTAAAGTGCCTTTTCCAAGGGCACAACACCATAGCCGAAAGCTGGGATCGAACCCGCAACCTTTAGATTACGAGTCCAACGCCCTAACCACTAGACTACAGCGGCGGCTATAAATTCCATGCATTATTATTATTATCATTATTATTATTATTTTACAAGATTTAATGCTACATATAAATTCCATATATTATCATTATTATCATTATCATCCTTATTTCGTAGGGTACCGGGCGACATCGACGAAGTCAACGCCCTGAAGCTGCGCTGTGACCAGTGGATGATGCCCTCGGACTGCCCCGACCCCCACGTGCCAGCCTCCCTGCTGAAGCTGTGGTACCGCGAGCTGAGCGAGCCCCTCATCCCTCGCCCATGTACGAGGAGTGTGTGGAGAACCACGCTGACCCCGGTGTGGCCATCAGCATCGTCCATCGTCTGCCTCACATCAACCGCCTGGTGCTCTGCTACCTCATCCGATTCCTGCAGGTGGGTAGGGGGGTTGGGGGGTGTGGGTTGGGGTGTGTTGTGTGTGTGTGGTCTTCAGGTTTATGCGTTTCTGTAGAAAAAGGGATGGTAGGTAAGTGTGTTTTGTGTGTGTGTGTGTGTCCGACATCAACCGCCTGGTGCTCTGCTACCTCATCCGATTCCTGCAGGTCAGTGGGGGAGGAGGGGGGTGGTTTTTACAAGGTGTTAGCCCCGGTAGGACCTCTGTGGTCAGCGGTGCTATAAACTGGATTGGATTGGACTTCTTTCTGTAGACAGCATCCTGAAAAAAATGAATAAAAAAATTAAATGAAAATTTTTTTTTTTAAAGACAGCGTCCTGAATCTTCAGGCTGCTGACACCAGCCAGTTTTTGCTGTTTTGAAACTGGAGGTGGTCTGCCTTCTCTTCCGTTCCATTTTTTTTTATCCTCTGTTTTTTTCCTTGAAAATGGCTGCTGTTATCTTTGTTCCTGTTGTGCTGGACACCTGACCACTCTGTTTTATCTTCCACAGCAGTCGTCAGTTTCCCCCACTTTCAGCTCCTCTCAGGGCTAATTATTACATCCCTCCCATCCCAGCCAGGACCAGCTGGTGCTAATTATACAGGAACTGAAAACTTGGACTAGGTAAAAGAAAGGGGCGTGCTAAATTTAGCACCCTGGACTGAATGATGTTCAATTTGTATGCTGTTTCACGCTTCCTCACTAAATGAATAGATTTATAAAAATAATAATAAACAGAATTTTTTGTTGTTGCGGCAGGTGTTTGAAAATTTATTTGTATGAGTTTATGACCGGCTGAGGTATTGCTCAATTTGTGGGTGCTTTTTTTATTGTGATGGATGCCAGCTGATGTTTGAATACTATGTTGTGGTATTTTTTGTGATATTATGTTTGCATGTTTACTGTTTTTATTTGTGGCTCTCGTAACCTGCATGACTTTCTCAGGTTTTTGAGAAAATAAAGTATTGGAATTTTAATTTTGCAGGTGTTTGCGGCCCCAGAAAATGCGGCGGTGACGAAAATGGACATGAACAACCTGGCCATGGTAATGGCGCCCAACTGTCTACGCTGCGAGAGCCAGGACCCCCGCGTCATCTTCGAGAACACGCGCAAGGAGATGGGCTTCCTGCGCACCCTCATCCAGAGTCTGGACACCTCCTTCATGGAGGGCATTGTATGAGGAGTGTGTGGGGGGGGCTCGCTGTGTGAGGCATGGGCACCTGTGTGTGGGGGGCTCGCTGTGTGAGGGGGCACTGTGGGTCGCTGTGTGGGCCTGATGTGTGTTGTGTTCATGGAGGGCATTGTATCAGGGGCACATGTGTGTGTGTAAGAGGCTCGCTGTGGCCAGCCATGTGTGATAGGACGACCGAGAGCAAGCCTGCATGGTTCCAGACGTGTGCCCGAAGCCTGACTCTTCAGTGCCGCCTCCGTTCGAGAGAGAGGTGAATCCAAGGCTTAGATGATGTGTGTGGGGAGGGCGCTACCTCGCTGTTTTTTTTTTTTTTTTTTTCAAACAAAAACCAAACAAAAAAAAAAAACTGTGGTGTATTCGGTTCGATTTCGTAGAGTGTCTGTCGTGTGTGTATGTGTATGTATGTGTGCGCTTTTTTTCCTTCCTCCTCCTCCTTCTACACAAGATTATAATTATTACCAGTGAATTACGATAAATTATGTGTGTGTGTGTCTGTGTGTGTGTGTGTTTTCTTCGGCAAGAACTATTCCAACTTTTTCTTTTTCATGGAGTTGGATACGGTGACATCAACCTGGGGCAATGGTGTTGATAGTCGTCAGTCTGTGGGATGGGTGTCTCAACTGTGTGAAGAAATCAGTGCCCAGGGTTTTTGGACACACAATGGAGTGAGATGACTGGGAGTCTGTGAGTGCTGAAGTTATCAAACTCTCCACAGAGGTAGGAGACGTTGAAGATGTCTGGCATGTGCAGAGCCACAGATCACACGAAACAAAGTTTCTCTCTGGACTGACCAGATTTCGTAGTACTGTATGTATGGCTCAGTGATTGAGCATTCAGCAAAAATCTGAGAGTTGCGATCAGCAAGTCAGAAAAAATTTTTTTTTTTTTTTTTTTTGGAGTAAGCTCCAGAAAGTGAAATGTCTTTTATTAGGTGAGCGTTCAAACACGGGTTAGATGTTTAGCCGCCAGAACAGGTGGAACGGTGGAGCGGCAATGCCATGGGAAATCCTTTCGTTACGCAAAAAAACACAAAGGTGGGGTGGATACCAGGTAGACTGGCCTCAGGTCAGAACAGTACTGTTGGACCCTGTGAGCTGAGTACTGTTCGTCATCCGCCGTCAACTGGGTTTTTTGTTTTTTTTAATGTCACTGTTTTAAACATCTGGTGGTTTTGCTCTTGTTCATTTTTCTTTTTTTTTTTTTTTAAACCTGGTTATTCTCTAATCTAGAATCACGAACACAAGTGTCAGCATCGGAAGTACTTACTTTGTGGAGAAGTGTGTGGTGTCTGTGAAACGTGAATGTGAACACCTCAAAAGTGTGACTGTGAGGAAACTGTGGCTGTCCAAAACACAGGGAAAGAGAGCGTGGAAAAGTGACATTCTTTTTTTTTTTTTTTTTTTTTTTTTTTCTTTGAAAATTCAGATGTTTGGTTCAAGAAGAGAGGCAGAATTTCTGTACTCTCCATAACTGAAAACAGACAGACAGACAGACAGACAAACAAGCAACACGAGATGAGAAGCACAGAGAAAATAGTTGAATGAATTACACAGCATCCAACTCATTTCTGACATTTCACATAGGACTTGTTTTACATCCCTCTGAATTTGTCATACATAAGAAAAAAAAAAAACGATAGGGAAAATAGGCTCTGCATATTGGCACATCACTTTCATGCAAATAATTGCATGCGCACACACACACAAAGACACACACACACACAAACACACACACACACACACACACACACACACACACACACACACACACACACACACACACACACACACACAACACACACACACAACACACTTTAAATCAAGAAAACGGATCTACACAGGGAAACAACACAGAGTAAGACCACACCTGGTCTCAGCACAAAGTCCCATAATTTTCATTTGCAAGAAACCTCTATTACCATGTCAAGTTGATCAGGAATATAGTTCTCTGACAATCAAAACGCAACACCAAAAACTGGACACTGACTGGGTGCTACTCTCTCCCCCTCCTCCTCACCCATCATTCCTCATGCATGAATGTCAAAACGGAACAGACTGACCAGAATACAGAAAGAAAAAGAAGAGACTCTCCCCACCCCCCACCCCACCCCCCCCCCCCCCCCAAAAATGGCAATGTGGTGTGTTTGGAAGGAAGGAAGGAAGGAAATCAATCCATAATTGTACAGTCTTTTTTTTTCTTGTCTTTTTTTTTTTTTTTAGGTTGTGACTCGGTGTAAACGACTTGCGTGCTCTGCTTTGTACAGTCTTGTCAACTGGGAGTGTAAAACGGTGTAAATAGAAAGAGAAGAGGCCAATGTCTGTGTTAAAACTTAAGCATCAATATGAGAAGACTGCACCACCATACTCTCCCTTCCGTACCTTTTTTTTTTTTTTTTTTTTTTTGCGAGCAAGATGTATAAAAAAAAAAAATCCTGCTTTCATTTTTTTTTTCGTTGAGAAATCTCTCTCTCTCTCTCCCACCGACCGACTCCACGTGTTGAACATATTAGAAGAAAGATGTACATATATCTTGTGGGTATTTTTGTGTGTGTGTGTGTGTGTGTGTGTATATACATATATATATTATATATCAATATCTCATATTGTCAGATTTATGGATTTTTTTGTTTGTTTTCTCTCTCTCTCTCCCTCTCTCAGTGTTTTATTCTTGTGTCAAAAAGTGGGACAGTTGTCGTCTCTTTGCTTTGATAGTTTTTTTGTTTTGTTTTTCGTATATGGTTATTATGATGTTTATGCTGTGTTGATTTTTATCAGTAAGAGTGTGTTTGAAGTAGAAAGGGTCGTCATGCTTTTCCCCCCTCCCTCCCCCATTATTTTAGTCACAAATTCATATCATTTGAACAATATGGAATATATATATAATATATAGCTTTTTTTTGGTCTCTCCTTTAGATATATATGTATGTTTGTTATGGATTTTAAGGACATGACCTTATAGAAATTAAGTAGAAAATAGTTATCTGTGTCTAGTTAGCACTCCTTTTTTATAATCTTCGCATGGGGTTTAAAAAGAAAAAAAAAAAAAAATTGAACAGTTTTTTAAAAAATCAATAGTTAAAAAAAAAAATTTCGTTTTCGTTTTTCACTTTTATTCTCTTAGTGCAAAAGTTCTATGTGTGTGCATGTCTGTCATTGTATACATGTTTCTGATAGAATGAACTGTGTCTAGTGAAGAAAGTGATTTTAGAAGTGTACTGCACATCTGCAGAGTATGAAAAGTGACCAGATACAAATACAGATACAGAAGTAGCCGTCGATAGTTTGTCTATAAACTTGCTTTAGTTAAAGTGCCGTTCAAGCTTGTGAGATGATATTCATGATGACTATGTTTTAACCATCTTTCTAGAGCCAAGACTTCATTTGTGTATTTATTTATTTATTTGTTTGTTGTTGCTTAATTCCATGCACTGGCGATGTCTGTGCTTCATGGTGGGTCATTTTGCCTGGCTAGAAATTACCCAGTACTGACTGGAAGAATTTGATCATTCATGAGCATACATAAGCTTTGATGTGCATGCATACTCAGGAATAAACAGGCACAGACTAAATCTAGTAGGTATTCTGCCACTCATTGGTTTAGCAATTGGAGTAGATACGGTGGTAAAAACCTCATTGAATCTACTAGGATTCACCACGAGATTGTAAAACCTCGATTACCTGTTACTTCTGGGCCACTACACGTAGAAGCCCAGTTCAAATCCAGCTTGCTGTAATAACTTCTGCCACAATGCAGGATGACAGAGAAAGAAGATTTTTGAATTATTTTGGATCTGATAATAAATATAATTATAAAATAAGGATTTAATAACACTGAATTTGTAGAGTACACAAATCAAAGCGCTTCTGTTTCAACTATCTCGTTCGACTTCTTGTGTCCTTCAATATATTTGTTTCTCATTTTCCTTGGTCCTGAAGTGTCTGGTATGAAAAAATCCAGTAGGGTAATTATGGGTCGATTCCAGCCTAGAAAACAAAAATGAAGTGTCCAGAGGAGTCGTGTGATTGGTCACTTTCCTCTCTGATTGACCCTTGGTTGACCTGGCCGGTGTTTGAGTAAGGGAGCAAAAAGCAAAAATGATAAACAGGGAAAAGAAAGAAAAGAAAAGGACAAGAGGGATGTGTGTGTAGTGTGGTGCGTGCATGCACACGTGTGTGTGCGTGCGTGCGTTTGTGTGTGTGTAAGAGAGAGAGAGAAAAAGGCTGACGTGTTATTTGTATTCTGCAAGGACTACATATAAGATGCCTTTAATTTAAGGAATCAGTCATCCTTTCAGTGCCAAGGCTGATGATGGAGTAGAGGGTAATATTTTATCCAAAAAACCAACTTCAACTGAATGCATTAAAGTAGAAAAACAAAATGGTAATTAAGTTCAAGGATGTGTGTATTTAAAAGTTCAAGGTGTTCTATATCTAAAAGTTCAAGGTGTGTGTTATCTAAAAGTTCAAGATGTATCAACCATTCAACTGTATTTTAAACCAAAAGGGTCAAATTATGATTTTTCATGTCCAAAGTACACCCAAATAACCCCGTCATAAGAAAACAAAAACTGGCCGGTATCATTAGTTGGTGTGGGAGCCACTTAGTAAAGAGAACCACAACACACACACCACACACACACACACACACACACCACACACACACACACACACACACACACACACACACACAAAACACACACAACCAACGACACCAGACACATACCATGTGATGAGGTGAGCGAGCAAAGTCATTACAACAGGTGGGGGTGTTACAAGGTGGTGATGAAAATAGAAGGGGGGTGGGGGTGAATATTCAATCTACTGGCACGCCAGAAATGTTACCCCCCCCCCCCCCTACCCCTCCCCCGACAACTTTGACCTGTGTCACACACAAGCTGAGATATATGACTTTCAATTTTTTGCATAGATTGGGCTGGCTACCTTTGGTCACAAGTTATACGTAGATAAGAAAATTCTGGATACATATATAGCCGTGATAGAAATTTCCGTCGTGAGGCTCTGAAAAGGTGAAACACAAGTTTATCAATGCAGTTTTCCTTTCTCCTCAGAAATACTTTGGTATGTCAAATTGTTGTTTATTTATTATCTATTTACTAGCTGTAGGTTTGTTTGGGTTATGTTTTTGTTTTTGTTTTTATCAAAAAAGCAATAGTCACCCACCACTTTGAACAGGATTTTTTTTAAAGTTATCTATGGTACTAAGAGGAAAAAAACACACAAGCAAACTCAGACATAACCTAGCTTTAAAAAAATAAAATAAATTAATGTGATTGACTTTGCTGCTCCACTCAACCTGGCTGGGAAAACTTGGGCTTTAGTGAAAGTGACCTGAACTAAGACTGTGCTGTCATGTTACAAGTACGGGCTTCATTTTCCAGTGTTAATATTAGCTGAGCACCACTGCATGCAGTGGGAGCTGGTCCACTTGAATCGCAGAGAAAATCCAAGCACATTGATTTCTAGGCTGCTGCGTTTAGACTTTACTGTTTACAAAGCTCTTGATGAGGAAACTGAAAGGAATACCAGACAAGGCCATTCAGTCATCGATTCATTTGCACACTCAGCTGGCTATTCATTCTATCAGCCAGACAGCCCCAGTCCCCAGAAAGATGAATGAATGAATGAATGGGTACTTTGGCACAGCTGGGGGGTAAAGGATAGTAAAGGTAAAGGTAAAGGTGTCCCATAACCTTTGTAGTCATAGGGGAGCGAGGCATCAGAGACTTCAGCTTCTCTAGGGGCCAGGATGTTGAGGGCGGCGCCCATCTCCTCTCCTTCGCTGCTTTACCTTCCCTGACCCTAAAGAGGGCAGGTACCCATTTACAGCTGGGTGAACTGGGGGGGACTGTATTGAAGCCAAGGTGTGCAAATAGTCACCCATCCAACTGGTAACCACTCAACACTGCTTATCTTGACTTGGGGAAGTGAGTACTCTGACCACTGAGATATCCTGCCCCCTCTGGAATTTTGCCCAAACATAGTTTTTGAGGAAGGTAAACACTGCTGTTGACATTTCATCCAAAATTGCAGACTTCGTGTACAAGTGTGACTTGCTAAACTGAATATAAAAAAAAGCACTAGGTTACTAAATCTGTGTGCACAGATATCGTTGCAGTATGTTGTTGATGGTGGAAAAGCAAACCAGACTGGACTGGTGATGCACCTGTTTACATGTCAAACCTGCAGAGTTAGTCACGATGTGGACAATCACAGTTGTTATTGTGATTTGATTTATGTCCCAGTGGAGATTTCCAATTTAGGAACGGAGTAGGTGTCATAGTGTCTCCAAGAACACCATAGTTACCAGTCACTACCCTATATAGACTAACCCTGTTGCTAAAAATAGAACAGGAAAACCCCATAAAGGTTACTTATAGGCTACATCTTTTTTTTTTCTCTAAGCCTTGGTGGGTGGGTGTGGCTAAAAATAGAGCTGTTTTTAGAAGAAAGGGGCAGATAATCTCTGGAAAATACTGTCCTGTTTGTTTGTTATGTGGTTGACCACAGCTCGCTGCTGTCTTCACTGCAGAGAGGGAGATGTCAGTATGTTGGACACAAAGAAGATTGTGGATGGATTGTCAGATATATATGGCATTCACACTGCAGATTGCAAGGATCTGAAATCTGTCTTTGGCTGTTGGTCTGTGTCTGTGTCTGTGTGTGTGTTGAATGTTTATATAAACTCTGTTTTGTTAAGAAATATGCAAATCATAGTGCATGTGTTTTGTTAGTCTGCTGCAGTGTGTGTGTGTGGCAGTTAGATTAACATGTATAGTTCTGTGTGTGTGAATGTCTGAGGGTGGGTGTGGTGTGTGTGTGTGTGTGTGCGTGTGTGTGTATTGTGTGTGTGTGTGCGCGCGTGTGCGTGCATTCATGTGCACACGTGTCTGTGTTTCAGTGTGCATGACTACCTACTTAATATGTGCATATGATATAATACAAACCAAACCTTTCTTTCCATGTACATTTTTCGTGTTTTCAAAAAAACAAAAAAAGAAGTGCTGTAAAAGTTGGCAACTTAGTGGTAGTGGTAGGAGCCAAAAGTAGTGTACATATTGATGACCAGCATAATTTAATTAATGAAGACAGTCTCTCAGTCATTCTGGGCTGCACTCACCAAGGGCAGCCCCTCTGTGGGTGTGAAGGTATGTGTGTGTGTGTGTGTGTGTGTGTGTGTGTGTGTGTGTGTGTGTTGTGTGTGTGTGTGTGTGTGTGGTGCATGATCGTGGTTGAAGTTGGTTGACATATTAGTTTGTAGGAGATCAGTTTCAGAAAGAACATTTTTACAATATGACCCTATACTGTGTACTATTTTCTTCATTCATTGGGTAGTCATTTTTAAGTTATTGTGGATTTGTTGGTTGTTTTTTTTTGGGGGGGGAGGTGGGGTGTTGTTGGGGTGTTTTTTTTTAGGAGAGATGTGTGATAGTTTGTTTTCGTTTTAAAGTACACAGCATTCTTAAAATGGACATAGCTGGGGAATAGGGTTGATATTACAGGAACATTTTTATCTTTGACTTTACATCTGTTTGTTCTAGATGATATTAGATGGGTTACAGAAAATGATCTTATGGACGAGTTGTTGTTGGTGTTGTTCAGTGGTGTGACTGATTCAGATTGCTTTTTGTTGGATAACTGTTTTCTCTCTGTGTATCTCTTTTTTAGAGTGTGAATTTTTCTTGATTATGTCAAGTGTGTCAGTGGTCTGATTTTCTCATCATCATCAGTGTGTGTGTGTGTGCGTGCGTGCATACATGCATGCATGCGCGATGTATGTATGTGTAGATGTGTGCATGCTTTTTTTCAGTTGATATAAACTAAAACCATGTTATTCAAAACAACTGGGGTTTTTTAAAGTTACTTTTCTTAAAGACAATCATTTCTGTGGGGCAAAAAGAACAACAACAACAAAAACCATACATGTCCAAAGTGAATCCCATTTCCCAGTGGAATCAGTAAGGAGGAACAAAGAACAAAGCAACAGGAGCAAGTGTTGCTGATTCTGAACAAAGGATGCAGTACACACCATGGCTGTGAACAACACCCAAAGTGTTTTGCTAAATAAACTACATACTCTACATTTTTATTTGTGTGATGGGGTGGTAAATAGATTATCTCCCATGCGATCAGAGCCCTGTCACAGCGTTGTGTTACTAAATCGGGACACACCTGCGAATTGTGCGATGCTCTGTTTCCTTGGGTGGTGGTCGAAAGCCCTCCATTGCATACACTTTGCCATGAAAGGTAGGATTTATGCAACCTCTTTTTGGAGGTCACGTCCTAACAGTCCAGCTGTACCTACCTGAGATGCTGTGCAGAGATAAGAGATAACAGATCTCCACTCTGTTACATTTGGTAAATGTCTTATTCATAAGCATCAGGTTTGAGTTGTATACCTTCATTTAGGACCAGATTCATCTATCTTGCACAGTTTGAAAAATATGTAATAGAAAAAACAATAGCACAGATACAGTATTAGTTTGAAGAATATATTATGCAACACAAATAGCATACAGTATAATATAGTAGCCTACTCACGCTGTTGTCTTCTTTTATTATTTTTTGATTCAGAGGGGAAAAAAATGTGTGGATGAAGAGAGAGAGAGAGAGAGGAGAGAAAGTCAGAATTTAAGTCAAATGAACAGATGCAAGATAGATACAAGATAACTTTATCATTTACTTATATGTGAAAACACGTCTCAGCTTATTTATTAGAAACTGTAGGTGTGGACACTTGAATCCCCTTGACTCATAAGAACTTTCAAAAACAAAAAAACTTTTCCAGATTCTAAACTTATGGACATTTATTTAACTCATTCAACCATAAGCCTAACCTACATACTGCTTGGGCAAGACTGGGTAGTCTCCCTGGCCTGAGCAGCATTTGGGCTAGGTACCTGTTGTGTTGCTGTTGCGATTATGACGCAACAATAACACACGGGTACAACAGCACAACAGGTACCTAGCCCAAGAGTTGCACTGACCTAGCTTGTGTTGGCAAGATTACTCAGTCTCATCCGTGCAGTCAGTGCTTGCACCAGGATTGAATGAGTTAATCTTCCTATTCTTCATTCTTGTTTATTTTCAGTTTTTTTATCATTTTTAGGGGGGGGGGGGGAAGATTGGGGTTTTTTTGCTATATTCTCTCTCTCTCTCTCTCTCTCTCTCTCTCTCTCTCTCTCTCTCTCTCTCTCTCTCTCCTCCTCCTCTCTCCTCTCTCTCTCTCTCTTCTCCTGCCTCTTCTTACCCTTGTTTGTTTAGTTGTGGCTTGTTTTGTTGAAGACTTTTGTATGGATCTGATCATCAGGTGCTTTTACTGGTACATTTTTTTTTAGAATTTGGACATAAGGGGGAAAAGCCTTTTGGCAGGGTTTTTTGTTGTTGTTGTTATGGTCTATTTTTTCTCTGTTCACCTGTGTAACATAGGTGAGTGTGTACTATCTTGGGTGTGTGTGCATACATAGTGAATTTTGATATAGCTGGGTTTTTTTATGAAAACTATTTCACCTTCAAAAAAGGAAAAATATTGGTAGAATTATATATATTATATATATATATATTCTGTATCATGAAAAGCAGAAGCTACTTACCATAGAAAATTGCGGTTTATATGATGATTATCAGTTTATAGTGAAAAATCACTTTTATTTTGTATCTTTGTTTTTTTTCATATTGCATTAACTATAACATAGAGAACATTGTTATTACACATTCCTCTTACATTTCATATTCTTTTCTTTCTAAATTGTACATCTAGTAAGAAAAAAAAGCTTTTCAATCAATCAAACATTCATCTCTGTTGTATTTTTGAAAAACCGCAAAGAATGTATTCTGTAATCAAGTTTCTGTGTAAAGGTCTCTTTTCCAGATTTTTTTTTCTTTTTTTAGCTGAATGATTAATCTAAGTAGTGGTCATTTATACTTAAGTCAAACATAATCATAATTGATAATATTGATAAAAATGATAGTAGAAATGATGAAGTGATGAGAAGTTGATGATGATGGTGAGAGATAGATAAGATGATAATGATGATGATTTTTGTTTGTAGCAACAGTGATAAAAAGAACGAAAGAATAATCATGCACACTGAAAATCACCATCAACTTGCATGCGTAAAATATACCTTGGACTGTCTCTGCATCACGTTTCTTTTGTTTTTTTTTTTTTGTTTGGTTTTTTTTTAACTTTGAGTTTATAAAGCTTTCAGCAAAAAAAATTTAACTGTAAAAAAAGAAGATATTACTACATTAGTATTTTTCCAAGTTTTATGCTCCAAAACATTCAGTTCAATTTCTTCAAACAAGTTTTTTTTTCTGATAACTCAAATCCTGATTCATGTTGAACATCAATAATTTTGTGCAGTGAACAAACCAGTTTCCTTTTTTTTTTAACGGTTAATTCTTTTTTGTTTTAATGAACAAAAATTATACATATAAATATATATAAAACTGACCTTTATCTTCATGTTTGGGGTGGGAGGTGGTGTTTTTTATTGTTTTTTTTTTCATTTCACAAAATTTGATTTGTAGAATGTCCTGATTATGGAAGATGTGGATGTGTTTCAATGCATTATTGATTTGTGGTAGGCTGGTTTTCTTTCTTTTTTTCTGGTTTTGCATGTATATGTATGCAGGAGTTTTAGCTTTTTTATTTGTTTGTAAGGCTTGGGGTGGGTGGTTTTTTTTCCAATTGAGTGACTGTTTTTAGAGTGCAGGTGAGTGTCTTGTGCAGAAGAAACAGGAATACGCAATACAATCAGGTCTCTGGTGTAATCTATCATGTGCAGATGTGTGGGTGTGTGTGTGTGTGTGTGTGGTGTGTGTGTATGTGTGTGTGTGTGTGTGTGTGTGTGGTGTATCACATCTGGCTGCCATTAGAGAACCATATGAGGT
>CM060337.1:44081605-44106605 GCA_030674155.1 Stramonita haemastoma
CATGCAATGACCAGATCATAGATACACATGTTAGCAAGCAAAGCATTTAATGATTTATAAATTTTACATTTGAAGCTAAAATATCGTATCATGTAATACTAAAAGCTGTGTAAAGATGTATTAGGTCATTCCAAACCCTCCCTGATTTAAAGTTTTATTGTGTAAAACAGGCATTCTACATGTGTTTATGCATGTGTGGGCATATGTGCTGTGTTTTTGTGCATTGGATTGTGTGTGTGTGTGTGTGTGTGTGTGTGTGTGTGTGTGTGTGTGTGTGTGTGTGTGTGTGTGTGTAAGCATGCATGTCTGTGTTTGTGTGTGTGTGTGTGTGTGTGTGTGTACTGTGTATGTGTGTCTGTGTGTGCATATATGCATGCACGTCACTAGCGACACATCTAATCAACTAACTCTATCTCTCTCTGTCTCTCTCTGTCTCTGTCCCTCTCCTCTCTCTGTGTCCCCCTCTCTCTCTCTGTCCCCCCTCTCTCTCTGTCCCTCTCTCTATCTCTGTCCCTCTCTCTCTCTCTCTGTCTGTCTGTCTGTCTCACTCTGTTTCAATCTCATCTCTTCTCTTTTTTGTTTTATTTTTTGTTAAGGTAAAAGAAAAGTAAAAGCAGAACCGAACCAAACACAGCAGGATGGGTGACCACATCGACAAGAAGCTGAAGACAGGACCGCTGACAGAACTGGAGCAGTTTGATGCCCTGTTCCCAGAGCTGGTGAACGACGTTCTCAGCTGCCCGGTAGTGAAGGCCAACGACACCTCACCTGCAGTAGAGTGGTTCAGAAGAGTGAGTGTTTTGGTGTATAATATGGGTGTATGGGTGTGTGTGTGTGTATGGTGTGTGTGTGTGTGGGGGGGGGGGGGGGGGGTGTTTGTGTGTGGGTGTGTTTGTGTATAGTGTGTGTGTTGTTTTGTTTTGTTTTGTTTTATTTGTGTGTGTGTGTTGTTTTGTTTTGTTTTATTTGTGTGTGTGTGTGTGTGTGTGTGTGCGTGTGTGTGTGTGTGTGATTAAAAAGCATGTCCCACAACAGGGCTGTACTCTCCATTTCCCATCTTAATCAATTAATACATTTATCTCGGCATCAACCAGGTCCAAGAGATACAGACACCTGCAGTGTTGGTAAAATAATTTGAGCAGCATTTTCAAAATCACTGAACAGTAAAGTGGGTGAAGCTTGACTGTGTGGTCCCAGTCTTCTCAATGAGCCAATAGCAAACTCGTTCTGGGTAGGAGCTGGCTGGAGTCTGAAGAAAATACAACAACAACCCAGTGACTCTGATGGGGCTTAAACAGGTTAAAAAAGGTAAAGGTGTCCCATAATCTAGGCGGTCATAGGGGAGCGAGGTATCAGAGATCTCAGCTTCTCAAGGGGCCAGCATATTGAGGGCGGCGTCCATCTCCTCTCCCATGCTGCTTTACCTTCCCTGACCCTAAAGAGGGCAGGTACCCATTTACAGCTGGGTGAACTGGGGTGACTGTACTAAAGCCAAGGCACACAAATAGTCACCCATCCAACTGGTAACCATGCTCGATGCTGCTTAACTTGACTGGGTGAAAGCGAGTGCTCTGACCACTTAGCTATTCCTCGCACCATGCAAGCTTAAAAACAAGTAACCTACTTGACCATTGCAGCTAGTCATGTTTGTTTTTGTCAACAGGTGTGTGAGTACAATACTCCATTTGGAAAAAAGACCCGAGGACTCTCTGTGGTGGCCTCCCTGCGATTGCTGAAGAAAGACTGCTCTGAGAGCGACATCAGGCGTGCTAGGATTGTGGGATGGTGCATAGAATTTGTAAGTTTTTATTCACTCTTTTCTTCCACAGTCACTTACTAACAAAACTGCTAGAAAAAAATCTGTAACAAAAGCAACCCCTCCCCCCTCACAATTGAAAAGAAGAGAAAAAAACAGAAAGAAAAACAGAAAGAACCCGAGAACAAAACAAATGAACAACAAAAACAAGCAAACAGAAACAAGAACCCAGACCAAAACAACTCAACAACAACAAAGCCACACAGGAAATAAAAGCTCTTCAATGAGACTGCCTATATCAGCACAACTAAGAATGTTTTGCCTGAATTAATTACTGATTTTATGTTTGAATTGCAAATCATTTAGAAATTGAAAAAGCAGAGTTGCGATATCACTTAATGCACACATTAGGCAAGTATGCAGGAAAATATACACC
This sequence comes from Stramonita haemastoma, assembly GCA_030674155.1. NCBI lineage: Eukaryota > Metazoa > Mollusca > Gastropoda > Neogastropoda > Muricidae > Stramonita > Stramonita haemastoma. Next base: position 44,083,798 of record CM060337.1, read on the forward strand.
CAGGCATGCACATGAACACACACACACACACACACACACACACACACACACACACACAAAATGAGAGAGAGATTATTTATTTATTTATTTATTTATTTATTCATTCTTTTATATTGAGGATAATGGAATAAGCGCTCATATGTTGTTGTTTTTACATCCAGTCCCCGAATGTATGCAGTTTTGTAAATCTTGTCATCAGTTCCCGCCAGCACACAAGGGTCTACTCTTATGAAAAGTTGAACAGGATTTAACGTGTGCGCAAGATGTTCTGCATGCATTTGCACACGGGGCCTCAGTTTATAGTCTCATTCGAAGAGACAGAAGAGAGAGAGAGAGAGAGAGAGAGAGAGAGAGAGAGAGAGAGAGAGACTCTCAGAGAGAGAGAGGGGGGGAGGAGAGAAGGATGGAGAGAGGTAGACAAAAGAGAAAGAGAGAGAGAAAGGAAATCTCTGAGGTCTATGCATCAGAGATTCAATCAAAATATTTCACACTGTTTTGTGGAATTTCAAGTGCTTTGGGTGCAGTTTCATGTTATTATTTGTGTTGTTGCTTGCTACTGCTGCTGACATGCATGTTGTCGTGTTTTTCTTTTGGTTCCCAGCTGCAGGCCTTTTTCCTGGTGGCTGATGATATCATGGACAGGTCCTACACCAGAGGGGGAAGGAGTGTTGGTACCGAGTTGTAAGTTGTTGTTTTTTTTGTTATTTTTGTTGTGGCAAACTAGGGTTTTTTCCCCTGTTTTCATTGTTGCAAAAGTAGGGACTTTTCCCTGGTTTTGTTGTTGCAAAAGTAGGGACTTTTCCCTGGTTTTGTTGTAGCAAAGTAGGGACTTTTCCCTGGTTTTGTTGTAGTTATTTTGACACAGATTGAATGCCGAGAAACAAGTAACAGCGCTGAAAAATATTCAGTGCTGAACAGAGTTCTTCTGTCAGAAACTTGGCAGCAAAAGAACTAAGCGGAATGGCTTGCATTTTGAGCACAGCCTGGTTTTATTAATGAAGCCTCAAGGAATGGAACAGTTTAGGTGTTGTATCGTTAATTTTTTTATTTTATTATTTCTTTAGGATTGTCATTGTTAGACATTTGAAGGTATTAGGAGGTGTCAGTTTTGAACTTGAAGTGAGTGTTACTGGAGCCACTGAAACTGAATGAGGTGACAGCCCTGATATGGCTGTCGTGGTCGGTAGATAGGGCTAGAAACAAGATGAAAGGAAAAGAAGTACCGACTTCTGAGGTCTTTACTAACCTGTTTTATTGATTTCATACTCAAGTGTAACGATTTTGGGACAGCATGTTTGTAGTAGCTTAACCCTTTTGCTGCTATCATATTTTGCTCAGACACATGCTGGACGAAACAGAGAGAGCGTTGAATCATGACAAACAGCAATCATCAACTGAGCATTGCTGGCCACAATTTCTATGACGAAAGCAGTTCATCAACAGCGCAGTAAAGAGGTTCAACAAATGTTATGCTGTTTTCATTTACAGTGTAGAACTGATAATAATCATGGGAGCCTTTCCATTGTGGCTGATGACAGATTTGTCCATTTTACCCACAGAGTGGGGTGGGTCTAACGGCGGTCAACGACAGTTTTTTCCTGGAGGCGGCGGTGTTCCAGATCCTGCGCAAGCACGTTGCAGACCAGCCTTACTACCTGCGTGTGCTGGAGCTGTTCCACGATGTAGGTTGGAGATGTGTGTGTGTGTATGTGTGTGTGTGTGTGTGTGTGTGTGTGTGTGTGTGTGTGTGTGTGTGTGTGTGTGTGTGTGTGTTGAGGCCATGTTTGTGCTGAGAAGAAAACAACTGAAAAAAACCTGAAACCCTGCTAAGCCCTGTTTTATGCATGTGGTGGGCAATATTCACATGCAGCATTGTCTGATTTTTTTGCGTACAGGTGTTACCTACTTCAATTTTTATGTATTTAAAAAAAAAAAATTATTTATTTATTTATCTATTTATTTATTCTTTTTTATTGAGGATAATAGAATAAGCACTCATGTGCTTTTTTTTACATCCAGTCCCTGTGTGTATGCAGTTTTGTAAATCTTGCAGTCTGTCCCCACTGGCATACAATGGCCTGCTCTTAGGAAAAGTGGAACAGGATTTAATGTGTGTGCAAGATGTTCTGCGTGCGTTCGCATACGGGGCCTCGGTTTAAAGTCTCATCCGAAGGACTTTTTTTTTGGAACATGTGTGTGTGTTGAGGCCATGGTTTTGCTGAGAAGAAAACAACAGAAAAAACTGAAACCCTGCTCAGCCCTGTTTTATGCATGTGGTGGACAATATTCACATGCAGCATTGTTCTGATTTTTTGCGTACAGGTGTTACCCACTTCAAATTTTTATTTATTTTAAAAAATTTATTTATTTATTTATTTGTTTATTTATTTATTCTTTTATATCAAGGATAATAGAATAAGCACTCATTTGCTTTTTTTTTTTTACATCCAGTCCCTGTGTGTATGCAGTTTTGTAAATCTTGTCGTCTGTCCCCACCGGCATACAATGGCCTACTCTTAGGAAAAGTGGAACAGGATTTAATGTGTGTGCAAGATGTTCTGCATGCATTTGCACACAGGGCCTTGGTTTATAGTCTCATCCAAAGGACTTTTGGGGAGAGTGGAGTCAGTGCTGATGTTAACTCCAGGAGCAAAATCGCCTTGAGTGGAAATGGAACCCAGGTCGTCAAATTGCAAGTGCAATGTTCTGACCACTAAGCTGTTCCATCCCGACCTTCAATATGTGTATGTGAATATGAATTCGCACACACAAACACTTAATCAGAAAAGTTATGTGTGTGCATTTGGCTAGTCATAAATACATACTCAGGCATGCTTTAAAAAAAAGAAGAAAAGATGTGCATGCGTGCATACACACTTGCTACCACACATGCGCACACCCACCCTTGACCTGATTGAGCACTATGTTCAATTCAGGTCCATTACTGTTCCCTGTGCTGGGAGGTTGGGATTTTTTTTTGAAGCTTTAAACCCCTTAGCCTGGAGTAAAGGTTAAAGGTAAAGGTGTCCCATAACCTATGCGGTCGTAGGGAAGCGAGGCATCAGAGACCTCAGCTTCTCTAGGGGCCAGCATGTTGAGGATGGCGCCCATCTCCTCTCCATCGCTGCTTTACCTGACCTGAAAGAGGGCAGGTACCCATTTACAGCTGGGTGGACTGGGGGGACTGTGCTGTAGCCAAGGCGCAAACGGTCGCCCATCCGATTGGCAACCACGCTCAACACTGCTTGACATTGGCTGGGGGAAAGCGAGGGCTCTGACCACTGAGCTATCCCATCCCACCATAGCCTTGGAGCTTGATCAAAATCTTTGAAAACCACGATATATGAAAATTATATCTCTGTAAAGAAAAATCTTCAATATAAAATCTTTAGAATTCCAATTCTTGGAAAACCCATGTCTGTGAAAATAAAAAAATCTTTGAAATCTTGAAAGTTATTGGAAAACCAGAATCTTTGAAAATTAAAACATTTTGGAAATATCTTTAGAAATCAGAATCTTTAAAAATCTACATCTTCAAAAATCCAAAGTCTTTAAAAAAACGAAAATCATGGAAATTAAAGATTATTGGAAACAGATATCTTTGAAAATGAAATCTTTAAGAAAAAAAAAATCTTAGAAATTCTATGTTAGGGAAAAAAAATCAGTGTCTGATTTCAAAATCAGAATCTTTGATCATATCGTTAAAATTCAAACTTTTTGAAAATGGATCTCTTTGCTTTCATACCATCATGCAGACTGTGATGCCAGGATATGACCATAGCTCCCCAAGAGCCGTTATCTTTAACCGTTATCATTCAAAATCAGAATCTTTGATCATATCTTTAAAATTCAAAGTCTTTGAAAATGAACCTCTCTGGTTTCAGACCATCATGCAGACTGTGATGGGTCAGTGTCTGGACATGACCATAGCTCCGCCTGAGGGCAAGGTGGACTTCACCAAGTACACGCCCGAGAACTATGCGGCCATTGTCAAGTGGAAAACCGCCTTCTACTCTTTCTACCTGCCAGTGGCCTCAGCCATGTACATGGTGAGCTGACAGGATGTGTGCACATTACAGGGTTCATGCATATCAGTGCATATGCACATGCATGCACGCACACATGCACACATACACATACATACACGCATATCAGTCATACACACACACACACACGCACACACACACACACACACGCACACACACACACACACACACACACACACACACACACACACTCACTCACTCACTCACTCACTCACTCACTTACTCACTCACTCACACAGATCAATCACACTTGCATGCATGCACGCACACACACATCAATCACACACACACACACACGCACGCACGCATGCGCACACACACATACACACACACACACACTCACACACACACACACACACGCACACACACACACACACACACACACACACACACACACACACACACACACACACACACACACACACACACACACACACAGAGCAGTTTGACCCTTATGTTTGGCCTGGAGGCTGGCTGTCACAAGGAACGAGAAGAGTTGGGTTGTAATTCGCATTTTCAGCAGTTTATAGCGGCAGTTTTCATCTTTAATCAAGGAGTGACACAATGATAGCCCTGTCATGGCCTCAGTGGGGTTGTCAACATTAGGAACAGGTTGGAGTGGATGTCTCATGTCTTACTAATGTCGGGGTTTTCTGTTTGTTTTGTTCTGTTGTACTCTTTTCCTTGGTTTTACCTTCTTGCATTTGGATTCTCTGAACACAAATTGCCCCATAATTTCGCATTCCATCATGAAATCGGGTCAGGCACACATGCTCACTGGCCTGCTCCTCTTACTAAGTACATACCAGCAGCTATAATTACTTCCAGACTCTCACTCGTCTGGCCTGATACTGCTTCGGCATGTGTTGGCAATCGGTGAAGGTCACTGTGTGATGGAAAACAACTGTGTGTAAATCCCGGCAAATCCCGGGTCGGGACTAAGAGGGTTAAACATAATTTATTCCATAAAAGTGTCACTGAGCACCAACAGGACTTTGGCAGGTCAACAGGTAAACTTTGTGTGTTTGTTTCTTGGCCAGAGCTCTGAGAAGATTCACCCATGGTGAGATTTTTTGTGTATGTGACTGTTACCATTTAGGCAGCAGCACTCTGCCTTCTGACAGTGCTGTCTTAATTTACATATGCACATTGTGATGGATGACTTCCCCCTGTTTGTTACTATGTGTGTGAGTCAAGTCAAAATCAAGTTGAGTCAAAAACACTTTAAGGCTAGACACGGGTCCAAAAGTGCCCCAAATCATGTTTTTTTACAAAAAAAAATTGCTGGATACATTTATGAAGATCTCCCTATGTGAATTTAAACAATTCATGTTGTAAAAAAATGTCTGTAGAAACAGGTTTCTTCAACTTGTTATAGATTTTAAAAAACTAGGAGTTTGAAATATTCAGTTTTGGTGGCCATATTGGATTGTTTTCATGGCAACAGTGCAGAAAACTGAGTAATTCTTTGATTGTTGTGCTTTACAAGTGATGCCCTTTCAATATATGGCATAACTTTTATAAAACATGGGCTTGTAAACAAAATTTCATCAATTTTAACCCCCATGTCCCACCGTAATCATCCCTGTGTGTGCTGCTGTGACTGACTGTGCAGGCTGGCATCAATGACGAGGATGCTCACGATGGCGCCAAAGCCATCCTCCTCAAGATCGGCCATTTGTTCCAAGTGCAGGTAAGCATCAGCACCGTTGTGTTTTGTTTCTGCTTAATGGGAAACAGCTCATCAAAAAGAGCCACTTGTACTCACGTATGCACAGCAATTAAAAAAATTTGAGCTATTCAGTTAAAAAAAAACCCCAACCTCACAAAGATTGAAAAGCTGGAAAGTGTATAAACAATTATTTACATGTTCAGATGTTCGACTCCAAAAAGGGACAAAACTCCAGGAAGTCTAAAACACTGTGATATGAAAATAGTTTTGCTCCCACGTCAATTCTGCTGCTTAATAAGTGCATGACAATAAATCTGAATTGAATTGACCCAGAGGTCACATGTGAGTGGGGGGGGGGGGGGGGGGGGGGGGCAGAGAGAGAGAGAGAGCTGGAACTCAAACTTGAATTTGAACTTGAAAGATTTATTCACAAAAAGGCCATGTCTGCATGAGTTTATGGCTGGCTGAGGTATCGCTGATTTTTAGGAACTTTTTAGATTGTGATGGATTCATGCATGCTGATGCCTGGATACTGTGTTCTGGTGTTTTTCTGTGGTAAGACATGTTTACTGTTTTTATTTATGGATTGTAACCTGCATAAACTTCTCAGTGAAGGAATAAAGTGACTGAAGTGAATGGAATTGACTGACTGACACTGAAGCTTGTGGTCAGGACGATTACCTGGACAGTTTTGAATTATTTATTTATTTATTTATTTATTCTTTTACATCGAAGATAATGGAATAAGCACTCATGTGCTTTTGTACATCCAGTCCCCATGTGTATGCAGTTTTGTAAATTTGTTATCTGTTCCCACGGCACAAAATGGCCTCATCTTGTGCATTGTTTCGCACACGGCGCCTCAGTTTAAAGTCTCAACCAAAGGACTTTTTGGGGGGAGAGTGGAGTCAGCACTTATGTTAACTCCAGGGAAAAATATCCCCTCAACCTGGAATTGAACCTGGGTCATCAAATTGCGAGCGCAATGTTCTGACCACTAGGCCATCCAGTCCCGTCTGTATTAACTGACACTGATGTCTGTGGTCAGGACGATTACCTGGACAGTTTTGGGGACCCCAAGGTGGTGGGGAAGATCGGCACAGACATCCAGGACAACAAGTGCTGCTGGCTGGTGCTGGAGGCCCTGGAGAGAGCCTCACCTGAACAACGCAAGGTGCTCCAGGTGAGAGCAGAGGGGAGGGGGAAGGATGCTTGAGGGATCAGCTCTTCTGTCTTGTACCACCACTTTTTTGGTCCTTTTTTCAACAATCAGGGTTTTGTTGTTGGTTTGGGGGGGGGGGGGGGGGTCTCTCAGGTCATCCAGAACATGCTACTCTTTCTCAGTTTATTTATTTATTTATTTTATTCATTTATTTATTCTTTTATATCGAGGCTAATGGAATAAGCAATCATGTTCTTTTTTTACGCCCAGTCCTCGTGTGTATGCAGTTTTGTAAATCTTGTCATCTGTTCCCACCGGTACACAATGGAAAAGCAGAACAGGATTTAACGTGTGGAAGATGTTCTGCCTGTGTTTGCACATGGGGCCTCGGTTTATAGTCTCATCCGGAAGACTTTTGGGAAGAGTGGAGTCAGCACAGATGTTAACTCCAGGGGGAAAACCCCCTCGAACGGGAATCGAACCCAGGTCATCAAATTGCGAGTGCAATGTTCTGATCACTAGGCTATCCCATCCCACTATCAGATCACTAGACCACTATCAGATCACTATCAGATCACTAGACCACTACCATCAGATCACTACCATCAGATCACTATCAGATCACTAGACCACTACCGTCAGATTTCTATCAGACCACTACCCTCAGATCTCTATCAGATCACAAGACCACTATCAGATCACAAGACCACTATCAGATCACAAGACCACTATCAGATCACTAGACCACTATCAGATCACAAGACCACTATCAGATCACAAGACCGCTATCAGATCACTATCAAATCACTACCAGATCACTAAACCACCATCAGTCATTCACTTTACCTTTGATCATCAATCATTCACTCTTGTCAATCATTCCCACTCCACCTCTGAATGTTTTCTCCCCCATCCCGCAGGAGAACTACGCGCAGGACGAGGTGGAGAAGGTGGAGCGTGTGAAGGCGCTGTACAGAGAGCTGGACCTGCCCGCAGTGTACAGCCAGCACGAGGAGGGGCTGTACCAGGAGATCATGGCCCTCATCAACGCCTACACCGGCCCCATCCCTCGCTCCGTCTTCACAGCCTTCGCCCAGAAAATCTACAGGCGACAGAAGTGAGGAGGAGTTGCCTGCCGTCGTTGTCCTGGACTGTGGAAGTGTGTTGTGTTGCGTTGTGTTGTGTTGTACTGTACTGTAGTGTGCTGTGCTGTGCTGTACTGTACTGTATTGTACTGTACTGTGCTGTACTGTACTGTATTGTACTGTACTGTGCTGTACTGTACTGTGCTGTACTGTACTGTACTGTACTGTAGTGTGCTGTGCTGTACTGTACTGCACTGTACTGCACTGTACTGTATTGTATTGTACTGTACACTTTTGCCCAGAAAGTCTACAAGTGACAAAAGTGAGGAGCCGCCGTCCTGACTGTAGAAGTGTATTGTGTTGCATTGTACTGTACTGTGCTGTGCTGTACTGTATTGCATTGTACTGTACTGTATTGCATTGTACTGTACTGTATTGCATTGTACTGTACTGTATTGCATTGTACTGTACTGTACTGTACTGTACTGCATTGCGTATTTGTATTTTGTACCACTTAATGTCACAGCAGATTTCTCTGCGTGAAATTCGGGCTGCTCTCTCTCTCTCCCCAGGGAGAGCACATCGCCTCATGTGCGGCGCCTACCCTTTTTTTTTCTTTTCTTTTCCTGCATGCAACTGTATTTGTTTCCCCTATCAGAGTGGCTTTTTTCTACAGAATTTTGCCAGGGTCAACCCCCTTTTGCCGTGGGTTCTTTTACGTGCGCTAAATACTGATGTGTAACACACGGACCTCGGTTTATCGTCTCATCTGAAAGACTAGCGCCCAGACCACCACTCAGGGTCTAATGGATGGGGAAAAAGTTTTGGGTCCAAACGGGGTACGAACCACCGCACACTCTGACCCAGACTTTTTGCTTTCTAGGCAAGGCGCATTACCACCTGGACCACCAATGTTGTGTTGCATTGCATTGTATTGCATTGCACTGTATTGTGTTGTATTGCTATTGTGTTGCATTGCATTGCGCTGTATTGTGTTGTGTTGTATTGCATTGCATTGCATTGTATTGTATTGTTCATCACAGCAGCGTTGTCTCTGTGTGAAATTTGGAGTGCTGCCTCTTTCCCTGGGAAATATGCATCACTTCAAGTGCAGCGGCGCCCACAGCTGTCAATTCCCCCCACTTTCAGCTCCTCTGAGCGCTAATTAATCTTTCTTATCCCAGCCCAGATGGGGGCCAGCTGGTGCTAATTATAGCATGAACAGACCACACTTGGACTAGGTAAAAGGAAAGGGTGTGCTAAATTTAGCACTCTGGACTGAGTGATGTTGGATTTGTGGGCTGTGGCCGCGCGCCACACCATTTAAAAAATTTTCTTTTCCCTGTCTGCATTGGGCATATTTTGTTTTTCTTTGTGAGTGGAGGAGATAGGGGGAAGGGATGTTTTCCCTTAGAGAGTGAGTGAGTGATAAGAGAAGAACGACCGGATAATTTGATTTGATTTGATTTGATTTGATTTATTCTTTTATATCGAGGACAATGGAATAAGCACTCTTGTGCTTTTTTACATCCAGTCCCTGTGTGTATGCAGTTTTGTAAATGTCATCTGTTCCCACCGGCACACGATGGTCTACTCTTACGAAAAGCGGAACAGGATTTAATGTGTGCGCAAGATGTTCTGCATGCGTTCGCACATGGGGCCTCTTTTTAAAGTCTCATCCAGACTTTAATAATTTTCAGTGTGTGGTGTTTTCAACTTCAGTTGTGTTGAATAAGAGCCATGATGGGAGAATCGTAGATAATTGTGGTGGTGTTGTTCTTAACTAGTCTTGGATTGGTGCTTTTTAACAAATTTATTGGGGGGGGGGGGGGGGGGGTTGCTGTCAGCCAAGTTAATCAACCATAACCAGCCAAAATAAGGAACACTGCCAGGATTGTTTTGGTTGTTTTTTGTTTTTTTTCATCATGGCAGCATTGGGCTGGCGGGTGGGTAAGTGGGTTTTGTTTTGTCGCGTGTGTGTTTTTTTTTCTTAATGACTTTTTCTTTTTTTCTATATTGTGTGTGGGGTTTTTTTGGTTGTTTTTTGTTTTGCTAAATGACTTTCCTCTGTTTTATTTTGTTTTACTTTGCCAGCAGGAGTGTATACATTTACCGAGCCAAAATAATGAACAGTCACTGGTATTGCAGTGGTATTATGGAAAAAGCAGTCTTTCGAACTATCTGAGATAGTATGATGTAGCTGCTCATTGTAATATTGCTTGATAGTGGCCAAGATTAAAATGGGGAGCTAGAGAGAGAGAGTTGGGGGGGGGGGGGGGGGGGAGAGAGAGAGAGAGAGAAAGCAATATTATTTTAAAATGGTAATACCATCCCCTTCATCCCTCCTCCCCTTCCCTTTCATAAAACTAGTTAGCAGTGTTAAAATGGCTTACGCACCCCCCTCATATCACTACCCCCACCCCTCTTCCACAGAGAGAGAGAGAGAGAGAGAGAGAGGAGAGGGAGGGAGGGGAGAGGGAGAGGGAGGGAGAGGGAGGAGGAGGGGAGAGAGAGGAGGGAGGGAGAGAGAGAGGGAGAGGGGGGAGAGAGGAAACAGACATACAAACAGAGAAACAGACAGATTTTGTTACACAGCCCTGTTTTATTGATGAAGTAACCCTTCCTCTCTCCCCCCCTCTACCCCCTGAATTTAGCCCTTATCATATATACTGTTTTCAGACTTTTCTCTGCACTTCATATTCCTGCTGACATGTGCTACTAATGTATTGATTAACTAATGTATTGATTAACAGCCTGATTGCTTCATCTGTGAACAAAGAACTGCAAATCAATGCTGGCTGCTGTTTGTTGCTGAATGTGTGTTGTTCATCATGTCTTTCTTTTACCAGATCTTCATGCTGCTCTGCTTCTGTTTCTTCTTCTGCTGCTTCTTCTTCTTCTTCTTCTTCTTCTTCTCTTCTGCTTCTCTTCTCTTCTTCTTCTTCTCTTCTTCTTCTTCTTTGCATTCTTCTTTGCATTCTTCTTCTTTCTTCTTCTTCTTTGCATTCTTCTTCTTCTTCTTCTTCTTCTTTTCTTCTTCTTCTTCTTCTTCTTCTTCTTCTTCTTATTATGTATGTTCTGATGATGATGATGATGATGATGATGATGATGATGAAGGTGAAGGTGAAGATGATGATGGTGATTCTTCTTTTTCATTCACTTTTACACTGTCAGATGTGTCTGGGAAAAATAATGGCATGTCCTTTCCAGCTCCTCTCATGGGCTGTACAACTTGGTCTGTAGGGTTATATATCGCTGTTGGCCATACTTTCTTCCTCAGGTCCTGAATAGCATGCACCTCTGAAGGATGTGCTCGCCTGTCTGGTTTTCTTTACCACAGGCACACAGGGGAGAAGGAGCAAGTTTCAGCTTTGTGGACATATGGTGGTTTAGTCTGTTGTGCCCAGTGCGGAGTCTTAGAATTATGACTTATCTTCTCATTTGAGATGGTGGTAGTCATCCTTTTCTACTCTAGGTTAGGCCATAGATTTGATGATCGTCTTCTTTTCATGGAAGGTGAAGGCTGCTTTCGCGCTGTTCTTTCTGTGCCCCTTGTTTTGCAAGTTCATCAGCCTGTTCGTTGCCAGGTATGCCACAATGGGCAGGGATCCACTGCAGTGTTATATGTTTGTTTTGTGTCAGGAGCTGTAATTTTGTTGGAGTTGTTTCTTTGTCTGCAGACAGGCTTGTAAGACAGACAGGGCATCAGTGAAAAAAAAACGTGTGCAGACATTTATCTTTGGAGTGTCTGACCATGGTGGCAGCTTGTTTCAGGGCTTGGGTTTCTGCATGGTAGTTGGTGCAGTGTGTCCCTGTTGGGATGTTTGCTCTTTCTACCTCTCCTACATGATGGCGATGATGATGGTGATGACGATGAAGAGACTTTGATTTTTGTTTGATGAAAATAAAAGTGATACTGGAGCAAAATGAACAAATTGTAAATATTACTTACACTACGCATGTTCACATTTTTCTTTTCTCTGCCATGATAAAGGTGTGTATCATACATTGATGGTGTTTTGTATTGTGTAAAGTTATATATATTGCATTGCTTTGCTGCAAGTTTGTAAAATACTAACTATTGATTTATTTTTTTTTAAAAGAAAAAGACTTGTATACCAATGGTCAAATGAAGCCTGATTCTCAGACATGAATTCAAATTTTTTGTTGTTGTTCCTTGGCTAGAGCTCTGAGGTTCACCAGTGGTGAGATTTTTGCATATGTGACTGTTTCTTGTCCTCCACCATTTAGGTAGCTGCATTTCGATTTCGGGGATGGTGTCTAAACATAACACCTGTGTGCATGTATGGGGTTGGGTTTTTTTTTTGTCATCCATTTCCACCAGCACACAATGGCCTACATATGTGAAGGCGGAATGGGTTTTCAAGTGTGCGCAAGATTTTCTGCATGCCTTTGCACATGTGGCCTTGGTTTATAGTCTCTCTGAAGGACTTTGACATTCTGTTTGATTTTTGGGGGGGGTTAGACTGGGAAGAATGGGTGAGTGTGGAACTGGAACAACGAATTAACATTAAATATAGGGCTGCCAGCCTTCATTTTTGGATTGGTAAACTTCAGTGTTGTTGGTGTGGTTAACATCTATTTTGGGATTGGTAAAAATTCAACTTTTTGACAAGAAAGAGTGTGTGTCTATGATTTGCACATGGTGCAATGAAAACAGAACAATGAAAATGTGATAATCAGTTTCATGGCATTTTGGTCTGGGTTTTTTTAAATTCTGTATCTTCATTTAATGATATATTTGTTTGCTCTCTTTTTGATATACCTTTTTTGTTATTGTCTTCTTTACATAATCATTTGCATGGCTGAGACCCAGGCATTGGCACAGAACCACCATAGCTGAAGAGAGCTGGCTGGTGCTGTCATTACTGGAGCACCCCTCAGCAACTTTTGGTGAAAGGAGAAAGTACACATCAAGGTAGTAAATAATCAGTACCATCAGCCACTGTGCGTAGCGGTAAGTGTAGTAGAGTATTGCCTTCGGAACTGAGTTCAGTCCCCAGCAGAAACATTGAATTAACTTTAAGGGGAGTTTTGGACTTAAGCAGAAACATTTAATCTAAAGGGATATTTGGACTCTCCAAGAGAAACATTAAATTAATCTTAACCCTCTTAGTCCCAGTTCAGGACCAAGAGGGTTAAATTAAGGGGATATTTGGACTCTAGCAGAAACATTAAATTAATCTTAAGGGGATATTTGGACTCCAGCAGAAACATTAAATTAATTTCAAGGAAATATTTTGACTTTCCGGCAGAAACATTAAATTAATCTTAAGGGGATATTTTTGGACTCTACAGCAGAAACATTAAATCAATCTTAAGGAGATATTTGGACTCTAGCAGACACATGAAATTATTCTTAAGGGGATATTTGAACTCCTGCAGAAAAATTCAGATTAATCTTAAGTTGATATTTGGACTCTAGCAGAAACATTAAATTAATCTTATGGGGATATTTGGACTCCAGCAGAAATATAAAATCTTACGGGGGCATTTAGACTCTAGCAGAAACATTAAATTAATCTTAAGGGGATGTTTGGACTCACAATTAAAATCTACGGGGGCATTTAGACTCTAGCAGAAGCATTAAATTAATCTTAAGGGGATGTTTGGACTCACCAGCAAGACTTGGAAAGCTGACTGTTATCCACTTTACAGATCCATGTTCTTTAGAAAGCACTGCAAGTGACTGTGTCTCATGGGCCTAGTGCTGATTGCCTTAATTCCTTGAACACCACCTCAGGTGTCTGTATTTCCCAGGCCTGGGGGATGCCAACATGTATCATGAAAAGAAAGGCAGAGTACTGGCTTGCCTGAAGTCTCAAAGGAAAGTGAATCACCACATATGTGTGTGTGTGTGTGTGTGTATATATATATATATATATATATATATATATATATATATATATATATATATATATATATATATATATAAAACACCCCAATCATCAAATCAAATAAGAATACATGTATAGTCTATAGCAGCAGAACGAAGGTGACTTTTCACTTGGCAGCTAAAGTCATCTGCTATCTAGTCTTCATGAATAATTTTTAAAAGTTTTGAGACCTTTTGCTCCCATTTTTCGACAGGGTTTAGAAATCTTTAATTTATTGAGCATCTTTCCTCTGCGCGCGCGCGCGTGTGTGTGTATGTGTGTGTGTGTGTGTGTGTGTGTGTGTGTCTGTGGTTAATGTTGTTAGTGGTGGTGGGGGGGGGGGTTGGGAGGGGGGGTTCTTTCATTTCCCCTCCCATTTCCAAAGTAGCTTAGAAATCTGAAATAGAAATATGAAAATTGAGTATAATTCAAGTGTAAATTTTTGTTACAAAGTATTATGTACTATTTTGCATGTGTTGTTGATTTTTGTCAAAGAGTAGTGAGGTTTTTTTTAAATTGTTTGTTTATTGATATATATATCAATATATATGTATATATATAAAATATGATATAAGACTGATATTTATGCTGTAACAAAATCCTATTGTGATTTCTACTTTGTGCATTTTTATGTGTTTTTTTCCCCCTATTTCTTTTCTAAGCACTGGGTTTTAACAATAAAAACTTTTTTATGTATAATCTGTTGTCCTGAGTTTTCTCTCTCGTATGCATGTGCTCACTCTGCCTCCCCCTCCCCTTTGTGCCGCCCCCCCTCTACCCTCCCCCCCCCCCCCCCCCCCCTTTGTGCCTTTTCTTTCTCTCTCCATGGTCATCATTGTACACTGGTGCAAAAGGGTGCATGCTTTTAAAGACACTTCACATTAGTTTTTATCATTATAAGTGAAGTGAACATAACAGCCACATCTGAATTTTTCAGCGCCATGCAAATGATAATTATGTAGAATATCCATTTGCAAAATACAGAAAATCCACATAAAACTGTTTTTTGGCAGCCTCCTTTTCTGTGACATTCCTGTCCCTCTGTTCCCACGCCGCTCATTTCAATCTCCCTGCCACAGCCACGCCCAGATTTGTTATGTCTCATCCTCAGGGTCGGGAGTCCATCAATATTAGGACACCTTGGGGCCACCAGCCAGAGGGGCCCTGCACTTCTGCTGGGTCACTTTGGTGGTGTTCAGTGGTGCCTGTTCTGAGCTAACATACGCAGGACACCACCTACTAAGCCCCCTACTAACGACAGTATTGGCACAGTTGCGGAGCCAGACTGAGTGAGACACCCACCCAAGGTGGCGACCACCACAATGTCCCTCCAATGACTGCCCCCCTCGAACCTCCAGCCCCCAAAGGTACCACAGTCACCAGTCACACAAAGTCACCACAGGCACAGAAGTGTATGGGGAAACCAAATCTGAAGTCACTATGAGACCAGAGCAACTGGGGTCACAGAATCATAGGCATTTTTTTTTTTTGCATGATGATTTATGATAATGAGGATGACATAATGGTGCTCCTACAGAAATGCTTGTGTTTTGAGAATACTTAACTCTGCACTTACTATCGTAATATATCATGGGGTCAATGGGGCCCGAGGGATACAGACACCTGCAGTGTTGGTCAGGTAATTTGAGCAACACTGCCAAAGTAGCATCCGTAAAGTGGATGAAGCTGGTCTGTGTGGTCCCAGTCTTCCCAATGAGCCCACAGCACACTCACTCTGGTGAGAAGCTGGCTAGAGTCCGAAAAAAACCTTCAACTCTTATGGGATTCAAACTTGCGACCAACCCAAGGTGCAAACCACTGTGCCATGGTGGCTGGTATCCATATAAAACGTGCTCTCAATCCAAATGTCTAAGATATTTTTTTCTTATCGTGTTTCCTTGCACCCAAAATGAATTAAAAGTTTACTGTTTATAGCTTTAAAAATCCTTTACAAGGTGAAATGACATGCTTAAAAATATTTACAGACTGATGCCATATAAAAGTAATGTACATAGAATCGTGGTAAGGGCATGTCACTCTTTCAAAACAACATACACTGGCTCATGGTAAACCACTTCCAAATAGATAAAACCACTTCTGAATAGGCAAGACCACTTATGGAGGATATATATCGTTTTGCTTGTCAAGAATCAACCCTGACAACGCTGATGACAAGTGTCAGGAAGCCAGAACTTTGACAAATTTAGTTTGTATTTAAACTGCATGTAGATTGTAAGATAAACAATCAAAACGAGAAGGTTCTGAAGTTGCTCTCACTGCAAAATTTTATTCTTTTTTTTACCATTCTAGCATAAGATAAAAAAGAATTCTGTGTTGGAATCCACAAAGGAATTATGTTCTTATGTCAAGGAAATAAGTGATATCTATTTTAAAAACTGCTCAGAGCCTAGCACGAATTATCACAGTGTGCAGATTATCAGGAACAATGGACATTTTACATGTCTTCCAAAACATCGTTGAAAAGGTGAAAGTATGAATGAAGAACTTTTTTATATCACCTTCATAGATTACAGCAAGGCCTTTGACAGCGTGATTCATTCACATCTTTTTTAACACGGTGTCAAAAATGAATACATAACCTCCCGAATGTTCTCACATTATGAAGACCAAAAGGGCACTATCAGATGCGGAAAACAAAAATGTGAATTTATCATCTCAAAAGGAGTTATAGAAGGATGCATCCTCTCACCACACCTTTTCAATAGCTAATAATTATACTCAGCTGTAAATGGGTCACCATCATCATCTTTACACCCAGTGGTGTGTAAAGCAGCAACAAAGACTTTCCACCCCTGCCTATCCTGGGCCAGCCTGGTCAGTGAACTCCAAGAGTGCTGCATGGCTTCCATCTCACATTCCACTGTCCTCCTCCATGTTGTTCTTGGTCTTCCTCTCTTTCTCTTGCCGTCTGGGGTCCGGTGCAGTGCTGTTCTTGCGACAGATTGTGTGTCTCTCCGGAGTACATGCCCAATCCATCTCCATCTTCGTTTGATAATGATGTAAATGGGCACCAGCCCTCTTTAGGGTCAGGGAAGATATAAAGCAGCGAGAGGATATGGACGCCGCCCTCAATATGCTTGCCCCTAGAGAAGCTGAGGTCTCTGATGCCTGGCTCATTCATGACCACCTAGGTTATGGGACTCCTTTACCTTTACCATGTTTATATACGCAGAGCAAGTCATGAGAGAGTATAAAATCAAAGACATAGGCCTCAATAACTAAAACTTGACCTCTGGTGCAATGCGCATTATGTAGTGGAGCGTCACGTTTAAATACACACACACACACACACACACACACACACACACACACACACACACACACACACATATATAATATATATATTATATATATATATATATATATATATATATATATATATATATATATATATATATATATATATATATATATATATATATACAAGGAAGTTTGTGTAAAACCTGGGCAGATATTATCTGCATTAGGTCTGCAGTACTGGGCATTCCATAACAAAGTGATATTCATCACCTAAACGATTCATATCACACAGAGTACTTAGTCTTGCACCATGTGGTAAATGTACATGTCTTCCTGTCTCTGTGGGCAGTTCATGGTTGCTGGTTCTGATTTTGGACATTGACAGGTTGTAGCATAGTGGTAGGCTGTCTAAAATACTATTCAAAAGATATCTGATGTTTATACAAAGTGTAGTTACTGGCTGTATAAATATTATTCAAAAGATATCTGGTGCTTATTCAAAGCATAGTTATTGGCCCTCTGGCAGTTTCGACAGTTTTTTCTACCATTTTTGCATATAACTGTTTTGAGTTTGCTATGGTTTATAAAACTCATTGAATTTTTCCCCCTCTTTTTCTTCTTTTTTTTTTATTTATTTCAAGGATGATGGAATAAGCAGAGACTTAGAGAGATGGAGTATAAACACTGATTATGATCTAGCAGTCCAGTTCCTCAGTCACCATCCCTGTTGCCAGGAGTAACCCCCCCCCCCCCCACACACACACACACACACACCACTGCCTAATTATCTGATTGGTCCATAATCACTCACTCACTCACTCAGTCCCATGTCCCAAAGGACGTAGGGGGGACATGAGAGAAGACGCAACAGAGACTTTTTCCATGCTTCACATCCTGTGTGGCTAGTAGGAGGTGTTGCAGGGTTGGGCGGTCCAGTCTTTGATGTTGTCAACCCATGATTTCTTTTGGCGGCCTCTTCTTCTCTTGCCCTCGACTGTTCCTTGCAAGATGGTTTTTGCTAAGGTGTTGGTCCATAATATGTACAGTTATTCTACAATAGCTATCTTTAAGTGTCTGCTACAGGCTGTTTGTTTGTCCACCATGCCCCACATAACACATTGACTGTGGATAAAGTCCTTCCCATGAGACTATAAATGGAGGCCCCGTGTGCAAACGCAGGCAGAACATCTTGGGCACATGTTAAATCCTGTTCCGCCTTCGTAAGAGTAGGCCATTGTGTGCCAGTGGGAACAGATGACAAAATTTACCCAAAAAAACTGCATACACACGGGGGCTGGATGTAAATAAATCACATGAGTGCTTATTCCATTATCCTCGATATAAAAGAATAAATAAATTGATAAAAATAACAAAAATAAATAAAAGATAGTCCATTTTCTTCAAGTATCTGTTTAAGTTTGCCTAGCCAATGATTTTTTTAAAAATATACTTGAAAATGGAGGCATTCTGTCAGTGTCTAGAGCATACACAGTGAGTATTTCCAACTTGGGTGGACAGAGAATTAACTTTGTGCCAGTTGAAGGTTAAAGTTTGTGGAAGGGCAACAACAACACTAGCTTGATCAGGGACTTCGTAGGTCAGTAGGCTACATACACACTTATGTAGTGATATGATCAAATTATTATCATAGTATGGAATTTACATGTATGATTTGGGTCAAAAGTTGGAATTGTTGGCCACATATATTGCACAAACATATCTTGATGTGTGCACAGTTGTATAGATTTACTGCTCCATACGCATATCCTTTGTACCACAGCTTTGTCCATGCATATTAACTATTTTGGCTATCAGTAGTTTTACTTGTGGCCGACTACCGCTGCCATTAACAGATGATAAAAAAGAGAAGAAATTATACTTAAAATGATGGTTAAAAAATGTATGTAAGAAGATAAACAGTTTGTGAATCTTTAATAGACATACGTATAAAATAGAAAACAATAGCCCCATGAAAGACAAGCAGTCATAATGATACCATAATGATACCATAATGATTAGCCTATAGTGATACCATAATGATATCACAATGATACCATAATGATATAGTCCCCTCTCAGTTTAACACACACAACCACACACTGTCTTTAACAACACCTTTTACACAACGTGTACTTTGATTCTGTAAGGAAGCACACCCAGCAGTACACAAACCCAAGAGATGTTCGGTTGTTGTTGTTTTTTGTTTATACCTGACCTAGTCAAGTAAAACAAAAATGTAATGTGTGTTGGGTCACCTATGCCAAAAGGCAATTTGTCTCACTTCTCTCTGCTCCAACTGCAAGAGTACAATGCCACAGTGTAGACATTTGTAAACACACGAAATGTCACCAAACATCACGTGCCACCTAGAAATAATTATCATAATCAGAGTGTCACGCAAAAGATGAACCAAGGTGTAGGCCTATGTATGCATGAGAAAACAGGATGATAAGAGTAATGTGTGCCTGACAGATTAAAATGATAACCATTTGCAATTCCATCACACCCAGGGTAAACCACAATGACTAGCCAACCCCTTCCCTGTTTTTAAGTAAGCATATATGCACACTCGCGCGCGCGCACACACACACACACACACACACACACACACAACTCACACATGTGCGAGAGAAATAATTTTCCAACCAGCTGAGAGAGAGAGAGAGAGAGAGAGAGAGAGAGAGAGAGAGAGAGGAGAGAGAGAGAGAGAGAGAGAGAGAGAGAGAGACAGAGACAGACAGACAGACAGACAGACAGAGACAGACAGAGACAGACAGACAGAGACAGACAGGCAGACAGAGACAGAGCGCCACAGAGAGAGAGACACTCCAGGAATGCATACTTCATGTACATGCGCCACAGATAGATAAGACACACTTCAGTATGTCAACGCCGGTGGTGTGTGTGTGTGTGTGTGTGTGTGTGTGTGGTGAGAGAGAGAGAGAGAGAGAGAGAGAGAGAGAGGAGAGAGAGAGAGAGAGAGAGAGAGAGAGAGAGAGAGAGAGAGAGAGAGTTGGCGCGCGCGTGTGTGTATATTGTTGGCCTACATATATAAGTGCCACGTTAACCAGTCTCACAGCTCTACTTTTTATCATATGTTCAGCCACAAACCACACCGTTGGATGCTCTGTGTTGATATTGTTTCCTTGGATGTTACAGTGGTGAGTTATTTGTTGTTGCTTCCATTCTTACCTTCATTACTTTGTGAAAAAGACGTCAAAATGAAAGATCAATTAACAGTTGTCCTGTTGTTTTGTTTCAGTTCAAAATTTACGCAAAGTCAGCATTGAATACAGGCAAAAACGTACTCCTAGTTGTTGGTTAAGTGTTTTGAAACATCAGTATTATTATGTCAGCGTTAGGCATTGTGCTTTATCATCCACTGAATACTACATGGCAACAGTTGGTATAACGTTTTATCACCAGTCAGTATTACACATAGTGTCAACGTATATGGTTTCTTTAGTCAATCAGTATTACACACCAGGTGAAGAGGAGGTATATGTTTGAATATCCAATCCTTCGGATGAGACTATGAAACCGATGCCCCGTGTGCGAGTGCACGCAGAACATCTTGCGACACATTAAAAATCCTGTTCCGCTTTTCCGCTTGTGTGCCGGTGGGAACTGATGACAAGATTTACAGAACTGCATACACACGGGGATTGGATGTAAAAAAGCACACGAGTGCTTACTCCATTATCCTCGATATAAAAGAATAGATAAAATAATAAATAGAAAAATAAAATAAATAAATCAGTATGATTCACTGTGTCAAAGTTGAAGGTGAAGCGCTTTATCATTTTAATCCCAAAGAAAGAAGGTGGCAAGGTGGTTTGGACGTTCACCTTACTAACAAGTAAACTATATGTTCTGGGTTCAATTCCCAGCCTTGCCCTTTCTCTCTTCCCAATTTGACGGGAAAATGGAACTGTGGTCAAGTCTTTCAGAGGAGACCCTAAACCAGTTGGACTGTGTGCTACAGATAATTGTGCACGCCATAAGAACCCACGACAGCTCAAAATCGGAAAGAACAAGAAGATACCTCTCGACTGTCCTGGCAATATTAGTAGGTTCCACTCCCATCTCTGAATCCACGAAGTCGAAATGCAGCTACCTGAATAATGGTAGGGTATAAAAGAGAAGGAGAGAGAGAGAGAGAGAGAGGAGAGGAGGAGAGAGAGAAGAGGAGAGAGAGAGAGAGAGAGAGAGAGAGAGAGAGAGAGAAGAGAGAGAGAGGAGAGAGATGAAGAGAGAGAGAGAAGAGAGCGAGAGAGCAGACGAAGATACAAAAAATCTCACTATTGGTATAAACGGGAGTCTAGCCGAGAAAGTGGGTAAAAAATTACTTAATCAGTATTACATTCAATAAAAGCAGTTTGTTCCCAAAACTTGTAGGCGTGTGACGCGCGTGCACTCTTACGCACACACTCGCACGCACATGCACACGCGCGCACACATACACACACACACACACCCTCGCAAGCATGCACGCAGCACGCAGCAAGCACGCACACACACTATCTCTTCTCTCTCTCGTCTCTGTCTGTCTTCTGTCTGTCTGTCTGTCTGTCTGTCTGTCTGTCTTTGTCTCTGTCTCTCTCTGTCTCTTTATCTGTCTGTCTGTTCTATCTGTCTGTCTGTCTGTCTTTGTCTGTCTTGTCTCTCTGTCTCTGTCTCTCTGTCTCTTTATCTGTCTGTCTCTTTATCTGTCTGTCTGTCTGTCTGTCTGTCTGTCTGTCTCTCTCTCTCTCCTCTCTCTCTCTCTCTCTCTCTCTCTCTCTCTCTCTCCTCTCTTCTCTCTCTCTCTCTTCCAAAGTAACGCACAAGTTTTTCTTTCTTCATTTATATAAAAATAAAACCTTACTGTACCACGTGTGTTCTCTGCACGCCAGTTCCAGAATGCAGTTCTTCTGCCGATTCCTACACCGCAGTGCCAGAACCTCACAGTCAGACGATTTTCCTCACACCAGAATCCAGGTCTGTCTGTCTGCCTGCTGTCTGTCTGTCTGTCTGTCAGTGTGTCTGGCTGGCTGGCTGGCTGTTTGGCTATGTGCCTATCTGTCTGTATGTATATCTGTCTGTTTAACACACTTCTCTCTCTCTCTCTCTCTCTCTCTCTCTCTCTCTCTCTCTCTCTCTCTCTCTCTCTCTCTCTCTCTCTTCATCGCTTGTCTGTTTTACAGTCACATATATATTTTTTGGTGTTGTTGATTCATAGCTGATAGGTGTAAACACTTGGATTGTTTGTTTGTTTGCTTTTTTTTCATTTCTGCTTTAAGTGATACTATCATTAGCATGCAAATTGTATAACTGTCTCTCTCTTTTGTTGTTCTATGTCCTTGTCTCTCTGTCTATCTAAAATACTATGGGTTATTTTGTGAAAGGTAAAGGTGTCCCATAACCTTTGTGGTCGTAGGGGAAGCGAGGCATCAGAGACCTCAGCTTCTCTAGGGGCCAGGCATATTGAGGGCGGCGCCCATCTCCTCTCCCTCCTGCTTTGCCTTCCCTGACCCTAAAGAGGGCAGGTACCCATTTACACTGGGTGAACTGGGGGAACTGTAGTGAAGCCAAGGCGCGCAAACGGTCACCCATCCAACTGGTAACCACGCTGGACGCTGCTTAACTTGACTTGGGGAAAGCGAGCGCTCTGACACCTATATTAAAATCGAGTTTGGTAATTAT
>CM060337.1:44114105-44141605 GCA_030674155.1 Stramonita haemastoma
CCATAGAGTGACAACCCCCCCCCTCCCTCCTCAAGAAAAACTAATGATGAAAGAAAAAACAATTGACGATTAAAAAAAAGCCTAAAGCGAGGTAGTTCATTAATAATCTTTAAAAAGACAAATGAATGCAGCTGCCTTCATGGTGGGCAAAAACGGATGCATGATATGCAAACTCTCACTATTGGTGAACCTCGGAGCTTTAGCCGAGAAACAAATATTTTAAAAAAGCAGCCCTCCTTCCCTATGTTCATGTGGTCTCTGTCATTACTAGGTATGATGAGAGAGACGGAGTGTACAGGTAGCCATTCTGCAGACTTCTTTGTCCCCATGCTTTTTTGACAAGCTCTGAGTAGGACAACCTGCTCTCTCCTTTAAAGGAGAAAAAAATCTTCGAAGTCAGGGTATGGCTGCCTGCGTATATGGCAAGGTAGTCTACTTAAAAACAGTCATAGAGGCAAACTCCTCATCAGTCTCCCAGTAATTCTCAGGTAGGATTCAGTGTAACATAGCTCTGAGCATTCCTTGGTGACCCAAGGATGCTCATGGCAACAACATCAACAAAGCAACAACAACAACAACAACAAGGCAACAACATATCACAAATTTGCAGGCATTCTAAGCCACTAGGGTGGGGTCAGAGCAGATGCTCATTCGGACTGCTTCATGTAAATGATAATAAAAATAAGCATAGCTGTAGATCAATCTCTTTGTCTTCCTTTGTTTAACATCCTCCATCTCAAACACAAACGTTGTCTTACTAACCACTTTATCAACAACGCTGACAATTTCAGTCCAAACAAATCGTCTTCGGGAACGCGGAAGGATTTTTGCCCTTTTCCAAACTGCTGGAGGATGACGGGAAGGCGTTTCCAGAAAACCTGGACTTCCGGCCCAGCGAAGACATCATGGCGCTGCCTTATTCCAGCGGCACCACAGGGCTGCCCAAAGGCGTCATGCTGTCCCACACCAATGTCACCGCCAACATTCTGCAGCAGCAGTGAGTGGAGAGAAAGACTTGGAAGACAGAGGAATTGTTGTGTAATTGTTGTGTGTTACAGTATGGGTTGAATGCAAGCCCTTTGATTTGTTGTTGTTGTTGTTGTTTTTACAAGATATAAGCTATATAAATTCCATGTTTTATTATTATCATCATCATCATCATCATCAGTAGTAGTAGTAGTAGTAGTAGTAGTAGTAGTAGTAGTAGTAGTAGTAGTAGTAGTAGTAGTATAAGGGGATGGGGGTTGGTTTGGGGGGGGGGGGGGCAGCTGTGCAATACTAGGTTGAATTGCATTTTTGCGGCTGTTTCTGTTCTGGGTGTGTTATTAACTAATGTAGCATAGTGTGTGGCAGAGGGATAACACAGAGAGAGAGAGAGAGAGAGAGAGAGAGAGAGAGAGAGAGAGAGAGGAGAGAGAGAGAGAGGAGGGGGGGGGGGGGATAGATTATTGCATGTTTTTTCAATCTGCCACATCTTTTTTTCTGTTTTCTAGTGTTTTACCATTGCACCATACATATCCCTCAGAGAAATAACGGTTTGGGAGAGATAAGAAGGGAAAGTGATGATTGTCTTACCAACGAACCACATGTTTTTTGTTTTCATTTTGTTTGTTATTTCTGTAGTCTGTGTGTTTCTGCCATTGTACCACATCTGTGTGACAGAGGGGTAACGGTAGGGGAGAGAGGAGAGGGGAAAGTGCTGCATGTCTTACCAATGTACCACATCTGTGTGACAGAGGGGTAACCGTAGGGGAGAGAGGAGAAGGGAAAGTGCTGCATGTCTTACCAATGTACCACATCTACGGCCTGGTTGTGACGCTGTGGACTTCTCTGTATGAAGGGAACACTGTCGTCTGCCTGCCTCGTTTTCAGCCACAGAACTTCCTGTCTGCCATACATCAACATCGTGTAAGACTCCTTGTCTTTCTGTCTGTAGAGATACCTGTTTGTCTGTAGTGTGTCTGTAGAGCTACCTGTTTGTCTGTAGTGTGTCTGTAGAGCTACCTGTTTCTCTGTAGTGTGTCTGTAGAGCTACCTGTTTGTGTTGTGTCTGTAAAGCTACCTGTTTCTCTGTATTGTGTCTGTAGAGCTACCTGTTTCTCTGTGTTGTGTCTGTAGAGCTACCTGTTTGTCTGTGTTGTGTCTGTAGAGCTACCTGTTTGTAGTGTGTCTGTAGAGCTACCTGTTTGTAGTGTGTCTGTAGAGCTACCTGTTTGTAGTGTGTCTGTAGAGCTACCTGTTTCTCTGTAGTGTGTCTGTAGAGCTACCTGTTTGTCTGTAGTGTGTCTGTAGAGCTACCTGTTTGTCTATGTTGTGTCTGTAGAGCTACCTGTTTGTCTGTAGTGTGTCTGTAGAACTACCTGTTTGTCTGCAGTGTGTCTGTAGAGCTACCTGTTTGTCTGTAGTGTGTCTGTACAGCTACCTGTTTCTCTGTAGTGTGTCTGCACAGCTACCTGTTTGTCTGTAGTGTGTCTGTACAGCTACCTGTTTGTCTGTAGTGTGTCTGTAGAGCTACCTGTTTCTTTGTATTGTGTCTGTAGAGCTACCTGTTTGTCTGTATTGTAACTGTCTGTAGAGCTACCTGTTTGTCTGTAGTGTGTCTGTAGAACTACCTGTTTCTCTGTTAGTTATCTGTAGAGCTACCTGTTTCTCTGTAGTGTGTCTGTAGAGCTACCT
Organism: Stramonita haemastoma; assembly: GCA_030674155.1. NCBI lineage: Eukaryota > Metazoa > Mollusca > Gastropoda > Neogastropoda > Muricidae > Stramonita > Stramonita haemastoma. The sequence continues at coordinate 44,116,782 of CM060337.1, forward strand.
GTTTGTCTGTAGTGTGTCTGTAGAACTACCTGTTTCTCTGTAGTGTGTCTGTAGAGCTATCTGTTTCTCTGTCTGTAGAACTACCTGTTTCTCTGTGTTCTGTCTGTAGAGCTACCTGTTTGTCTGTAGTGTGTCTGTAGAGCTACCTGTTTGTCTGTAGTGTGTCTGTAGAGCTACCTGTTTGTCTGTAGTGTGTCTGTAGAGCTACCTGTTTGTCTGTAGTGTGTCTGTACAGCTACCTGTTTGTAGTGTGTCTGTAGAGCTACCTGTTTGTCTGTAGTGTATCTGTACAGCTACCTGTTTCTCTGTAGTGTGTCTGTACAGCTACCTGTTTGTCTGTGTTGTGTCTGTAGAGCTACCTGTTTGTCTGTGTTGTGTCTGTAGAGCTACCTGTTTGTCTGTATTGTAACTGTCTGTAGAGCTACCTGTTTGTCTGTAGTGTGTCTGTAGAGCTACCTGTTTGTCTGTAGTGTGGTCTGTAGAACTATCTGTTTCTCTGTCTGTAGAACTACCTGTTTCTCTGTGTTCTGTCTGTAGAGCTACCTGTTTGTCTGTATTCTGTCTGTAGAACTACCTGTTTCTCTGTAGTGTGTCTGTAGAGCTACCTGTTTGTCTGTAGTGTGTCTGTAGAGCTACCTGTTTGTCTGTAGTGTGTCTGTAGAGCTACCTGTTTGTCTGTAGTGTGTCTGTAGAGCTACCTGTTTGTCTGTAGTGTGTCTGTACAGCTACCTGTTTCTCTGTAGTGTGTCTGTACAGCTACCTGTTTCTCTATAGTGTGTCTGTACAGCTACCTGTTTGTCTGTAGTCTGTCTGTAGAGCTACCTGTTTGTCTATAGTGTGTCTGTAGAGCTACCTGTTTGTCTGTAGTGTGTCTGTAGAGCTACCTGTTTGTCTGTAGTCTGTCTGTAGAGCTACCTGTTTCTCTGTTTTGTCTCTGTGTCTGTCTCCCTCTCACCCCTCCCCCTCCCTCTTTGCATATCTCAGCCACACAGGGTGCCCCTTCCTGAAGAGTTTTTTTTTAATTCTAAGAACATGTAATTATGTATAAATCTGTTGTTGTTGTAAGAGGGAAAGATAGGGAATCTGCAATCTCATGTTTTCTTTTTTTGTTGGTCATCACAATCTTTAAAACCCTTTAGCAAAAGTTCATAAACGTATTTCTGCATATTGTCGAAATATCTTCACTGGAGTACATGGCATGTGTCAGGTCACCACTCTCCACCTCGTGCCCCCTCTGGTGTTGTACATGGCCAGGGACCCTGAAGTGATGAACTATGACATCTCCTGTGTGGACAAAGTGGTGTGTGCTGCAGCCCTATGGGTCAGGGCCTTAGTGAGGAGTTTGCTGCACGTTCTGATGCTGTGCTTATGCAAGGTATCTATTTATTTATATGCTGGGTTTATCTGATTGGCTTACTTCTTTGTAGACTCCTTTAATTGGCTTTCTTCTTTGTAAACTGCTTCTGATGGCTTAATTTTTTGGAAAATGTTTCTTTTTGCTGACTTGAAAAAATCAGCATCTTACATTATTTCAAAGGGAAATGTGTGGCAAAACACTAGGTGAAGTTTTATACCAGTGTTCATATTTCTGTTTCTGTCTTGTCTGCCCCTCCTGTGGCTGTCTGTCCAGTCTCTGTCTGTTTCTCTGTCTTTCTGTCTGTCAGTCAGTCTCTTTCCACTGATTCTTGCATGAAGGCTTGCATGCACAACAGGCATGTATACACGAACGTGCAGACACACGAATGCACACACACACGTGCACACACACACACACACACACGCACACACACACACACACACACACACGTGCACACACACACACACACACACACACACACACACACACACACACACACACACACACACACACACACACACACACACACACACACACACACGTACACACACACACATGGAGAGCATAAATCAGAAGTGATAAAAAAGAGACCAGGAGGGACAGAACTGATGTGAATCCATGATCCGGAGGTGTGGCTGCTTGTTGCAGGCTATGGTCTGACCGAGACCAGTCCCATCACCCATATCAACAGCCCACCAATCAGATTTGGGACGGTTGGTCACGTGGTCAGCACAACAGAAGCCAAGGTATGAAGACTATTTGTGTAGGCTTGCACTAAGAGCCAGTCAGGTGTTCAAGACGCCAATGTGTGTGTGTGTGTGTGTGTGTGTGTGTGTGTGTGTGTGTGTGTGTGTGTGTGTGTGTGTGTGTTCGTGTGTTGTGTGTGTGTGTGTGTGTGTGTGTGTGTGTGTGTGTGTGTGTGGTGTGTGTGTGTGTGTGTGTGTGTGTGTACACATTCGAATTTGCTAAAACTATTATTATTGATACTGATTGCTTGTGTGTTGTATAGGTCGTATGCAAGAGCTTTGATTTGTTTTTTCAAGTTATAGTGCTATATAAATTCCATGTATTATTATTATTATTATTATTAGTTTCCTAATCCCCCCTCTCTCTCTCTCTCTCTCTCTCTCTCTCTCTCTCTCTCTCTCTCTCTCTCTCTCTCTCTCTCTCTCTGTAGCGTGGGAAAACAAACAGCAATCCTGAGAGAGCTGCCATGTTGGGAAAAGGGAGATAGTTCTGCTTGACTGTACATTGTTTTGTTTTATCTCAGAAGGCAAAACCAGTGTATATGCAGGCTGGTGTGTGTGTGTGTGCTAACAGTTGGTGGATGAAGACACGGGGAAGGCTGTACCTGCTGGTCAGACAGGGGAACTGTGCGTGAGAGGCCCTCAGGTGATGAAGGGCTACCTCAACAACCCCAGGCCACACAGGACACCTTGGTGGAGGGCTGGCTCCGCACAGGTGAGGGAGACACACACACCCCGGGTATGATGCTAGCTGTTCTTCAAAGTTAACCATACCTGTATTTTCTTCATCTCTATCTTCAAACGGAAGGATCCAGTGAGTGTGGGAGGCATTTGTGATTTCTGACAAAATTAGGGTTACGACTAACATCTCTAGGTGTTGTTGGTTTGTTACTGATTATTTTTAGACATTTTGGTGAACTCTGACATGGATTGAGTGGTTTTTGTGGAGGTTATGCATGATGCATGCTAGGTAGAGGTTTCTGTGCAGTAGATCCCGGGGAATCAGACTTATGTTTATATTCATCATCCTCGTTTTCATTTAATCCTCCATCTCTACTCTCACCAACTCATTTTCTGGGTAACGCCATTCTGTCATCTGGATCTTTTGCTCCACATCTATCCCTCTGTCACACGTTCTTTTCTGTGATGTGGATGAAGAAAGTCTTGTTTTCAGAGGATCTAACAAAATAGAAGTAATCAATGGAATTTTTTAATATCTGCACATCAGGTGACACACCCCAAAACACACTGTTTTAATCAAGAATGCTAAACTACACTCCACACAAAAAGAACTTTTTTTCCATGAACGAAATGTGTGTACACAAAACCATTAATTTTTCCCTTTTGCAATAGGTGTGACATGTATGGTTTGGTGTGACATGTATGGTATGGTGTGACATGTATGGTATGGTGTGACGTGTAGCGTATGGTGTATTGCAGGTGATCTGGGTCACGTGGACGAAGAAGGGTACTTCACCATCACTGACCGTCTCAAAGAACTGATCAAGTACAAAGGATTCCAGGTCAGTGACCTTCATGTCCACATGCCAGGGACAGACAATAAAATTTTAATGAAAGTCTGCAAAAATCCCAGCTTTTTACGTTATATAATAAATCAATATGACATACATAAAGTTGAATTCATCTTTCAAGGATAATAACCCATGAGCTCACTTTAATTGGAGAGCAATTTAGTTCAGCCCATACCACCCAAGCCCTGAGGTTTATAGCCCCGCCAACCACAAAGGCAACCTCAGGGCTGTCATCTCAATAAGAATTCGACCTCAGAGGAAAACGGTGAGATAGGGTATGGAACTAAACGTAAAGATTAAAACCGCCTTTTGAGTTATTCCTCAAATCAATCAACACCCTTGCCAAATTCAGTTTTCTGATGGAAAGACTCCTCAAGGTCTTAGGAGAGAAGTGAAGTAAAGTGAAATGAAGTGAAATGAAGTGAGGTCAGGTTCTACCTATGTGGCGGATCGGTGGTCTAGAGGTAACACGCCTGCCTAGAAAGCGAAAAGTCCGGGTCGGAGTGTGCGGTGGTTCGAATCCCGTTTGGGCCCAGAACTTTTTCCCCATCCACTAAGACCATGAGTGGGGGTCTGGGTGATAGTCTTTCGGATGAGACGATAAACCGAGGTCCCGTGTGTTACACATCATTATTTGGCGCACGTAAAAGAACCCACGGCAACAAGGGAGTTGTCCCTTGCAAAATTGTGTAGAAAAAAGTCACTGATAGGGATACAAATACAGTTGCAGACAGGAAAAGGAAAAAAAATGAATGGTATGTGCTGCACTTGTGGCAACGCGCTCTCCCTGGGAGAGAGAGCAGCCCGAATTTCACCTAAAGAAATCTGCTGTGACATAAAGTGGTATAAAAAAATATATATTTCTGTCTCATTCTCTAGGTGCCCCCGGCAGAACTGGAGGCTCTGTTGCTGACCCATCCCGCCGTCAGTGACGTGGCCGTGGTGGGCAAGCCAGACCCTGAGGCCGGAGAACTGCCCACAGCCTTCGTCGTGCCAAAGTCCGGCGCCACTTTCTCTGAGAAAGACCTCCTCAACTTCCTGAATAGTGAGTTGGAAGCATGATGTTCAGAGAGAGAGGGGGGGAGATAGAGAGGGGGGAGGGAGGGGGGAGAGGGAGATTTGATTTGATTTGATTTGATTTATTCTTTTATATCGAGGATAATGGAATAAGCAATATTGTGCTTTTTTGACATCCAGTCCCCGTGTGTATGCAGTTTTTGTAAATGTCATTTGTTCCCACCGGCACACAATGGCCTACTCTTATGAAAAGCGGAACAGGATTTAACATGTGTGCAAGATGGAGAGAGAAAGGGAGAGAAGGGGGGGAGAGAGAGAGGGAGGGAGGGAGGGAGAGAGAGAGAGAGAGAGAGAGAGAAGACAGACAGACAGACAGACAGACAGACAGACAGACAGACAGACAGACAGACAGACAGACAGACAGACAGAGAGCTCTAGAAAGAGGCCACAAACGTCCAGATGAGCTGATGCCCAAATGTGACTGTTGCAGGTAAAGTAGCTCCTCACAAAAAGCTACGAGGGGGGGTGAAGGTGGTGGACAACATTCCAAGAACCCTAGCGGCAAGATTCTCCGCCGAGTGCTGAGACAGACCCTGGCTTCCTGAGGCAGCGGGGGAGGGGGGAGGATGGGGGGAGTCGTAGGGGGGGGGGTCCAAACAGGGAGGGAGCAGGCAGACAGAGTGGTGTCCTCTTGAACTTTTTCCTGACAGGTTTATCTTTCTTCGACCATGTGGACAAGTCATTTTTTTAGCTTTCAAATCTTTCAGACAGCAGACTTTAGCCTCCAAACTTTATGGACAAATAATTAAGCTTTCAGGTTGCTTGGACAAGCGATTTTAGCTTTCATATCTTTCAGACAAGTGACCTTAGCTTCTTTCAAACCTTACGGACAAGTGACTTTAGTTTCATATCTCTCAAACAAAGTGACTTTAGCTTTCAGATCCTTTGGGATAAGGTGTTTTCAGCTTTTCAAAAAATCTAGGAGAAAAAGGTTTTACCCGGTGCCAGGTACAAAGGTGTAGTTTTTTGGTTTGTTTTTTACTAGGTGCAATAATTGACAATGAGCAGTCTCGACTAGAGCAGATAGCTTCATTAGGAAAAAGCATTTCAGTAAGGTTACACCAGCTTAGAAAAAGCAAGAATTTTGTAAATCTGTAGTCATGAAAACTATTCTTTCACGCACGTACTCTATCTCTTATAAAACCATACTTCCATCTTATGGGATAGTGCTAGTGAAACAAACCTGAGGCATGTAAGCTGCCTACATAAAAGAGCCGTCAAACTAGTAAGGTAAAAAGGTAAAAAAAAAAAAAAATTAAAGGTAAAGGTGTCCCATAGCCTAGGCGGTCGTAGGGGAGCGAGGCATCAGAGACCTCAGCTTCTCTAGGGGTCAGCATATTGAGGGCAGCTCCCATCTCCTCTCCCTTGCTGCTTTACCTTCCCTGACCCTAAAGAGGGCAGTTACCCATTTACAGCTGGGTGAACTGGGGGACTGTACTGGAGCCAAGGTGCGCAAACGGCCACCCATCCAACGGGTAACCACGCTCAACGCTGTTTAACTTGACTTGGGGAAAGCGAGTACTCTGACCTCTGAGCTATCCCGCCCCCAGTCAAACTAATAAGACTGAATCTAAATACAGGGACCAAAATCAATTACAGAGTGTTATTCTTCCTCTCCAAGACACTATTCATTCAAACTAGTGTCTGTGTGTAAGATAAAGCAAAAGACCTTGTGAATGTTCCTGTGCACATGGTGGCTAAATATTTTCAACTCCATCCCATCTCAAAAGCGCAAGAGGATACCCAATTTTAAAAATCTTTGGGATAAAAGCTATTTTCATACCTACTTCAAATCTACTTCTGAATAAGGATCTAACAACTACGAGAGAGAGAGAGAGAGAGAGAGAGAGAGAGAGAGAGGAGAGAGGAGAGAGAGAGAGAGGAGAGAGAGAGAGAGAGAGACAGAGACAGAGACAGAGACAGATGCAGGATACAAAAGTGTGCACTTTTTATTTTAATTCCAATGCTTTTTAATGAAATAATTATAGGGCATAAGCCATAATATGGTTTATTTAATTGCTCATACATGTTTTAACAATTACAACATGTGTGTGTGTGTGTGTGTGTGTGTGTGTGTGTGTGTGTGTGTGTGTGTGTGTGTGTGTGTGTGTGTGTGTGTGTGTGTGTGTGTGTGGTGCAAAATTACACAGACACATAGGGCTGGATGCCGTTGATGCAAGGCCTAGATATCTTTTTTTTTCTTCATTTTCAATTGTGTTATTGCATGTAATAAACGATTGTTGTTTTTAGCTAGTCTTGTGAATTTATCAAGATTCTGAGAGGACGCAAGTGCTTGTATTGTATTGGGAAAGGCCACTTTCTATTATCTCCAACTGTTCAATGTTTTCAGAGTAGGGTATAGTATTCAGTCAATTGCTATTTTGTCTTAAAAGTTGCTTTCATAAGTCAGTTCGTCTTTTAGATGACTAGTATTCCTACATATTAACTTAATGCTATATTCTATTTACAATATTGATCAGTCTAGGATAATAAAAAGTAGCCTTTTCTATGCTTCCAATGTCTCATCTTTTCCAAACAAATAACAATTCAGTTTATGTCTTACAATGCGTGCGCCTGCGTGTGAATATGCCCACTGTGTGTGTGTGTGTGTGTTTATGTGTGTGTGTGTTTGTGTTTGCCTGTGTGAGTGTGTGCGTACGTGCGTGCCTACGTGTGTGCGTGCGCGCGCGCGTGTGTGTACATGTGTATGTGTATGTGTGTTTATGCGCTGGTGGGTTTAAGACCGGCTGAGGTGTTGCTCATTTTTGGATTAAAAAAAAAAAAAATTATTACTGTGATTGATAAGGGCTGATGTTTGAATGCTGTGTTGTGTTGTTTTTCTGTGATGAATGTTTTCCTGTTTATTGTTTTTAAGTATGGAGTGTAACCCACATGAATATAATTATCAGTTTGTTAGATAATAAACTCTGTCAAATGAGTTGAATTGAACTGTATGTGCAGTATACATAAAAAAAAAGTCCCAGAGAAAATTGTGAAGTAAATTGCTGTCAATAAAAGCAGGCCTACTCATAGGCTGTTTTTGGCCAGGCCCGGTGAAAATCTCTGTAAGTCAAGCCTTGCTTATTGAGGAAAGACCATTGTGGAATAATTTACCTCCCTCTTAAAATTAACCCCTTCAAAGCAAAGGTTGAAAACACTATGGAAGGAATATCTTATGGAGACATTTTTATGCTCAAAATTACTTTACATCAGGTTTACTTTGTAAATCGTTAGCACTTGTTTTGTTGTTTTTATTTTACGTTACATATCTGTCTGAATTGACTTCATGTTATACTGTCTGTGTTTTATTTTATTTGATATTGTTAGGTTTGTGGGTTTTTTTAACCCTCTTTTACGTTTTTTGTTGTTTTCAACGTAGATTAACCTGTCATTTGTTTGGCTTTATAAGTAAATTTACTTAATTTTTTGTGAGGGTATGGTAAAAAAAAAAAAAAAAGTTGTGTAAAAAGAACTTGAAATCTGTTACCTCAATAAAAATCATTTTGACTTGACTAGACTTGACTTTTCACTTTCACAATCGTGAAGAATCTTGAGTATTTGGTGTTTTCTCAGCTGGCCTTGCTTGTGTGTGTGTGTGTGTGTGTGTGTGTGTGTGTGTGTGTGTGTGTGTGTGTGTGTGTTTGTGCGTGCGTGGGTGCGTGCGTGCGTGCGTGCGTGCGTGCGTGCGTAGACTGTTGAAGTGAGAGCAAGTTTTAATGTTGATTTTCTGTATTTTACAAATCGATATTTTACACAATAATGGCAATAACTTATGTTCACTTCATTTATAATGGTAAATGTTAAAGTGAAGTGTCTTTAAAGGCATGCGCCCTTTTGCACCAGTGCACAATCACAATCATGGAGAGAGAAAGAGAAGGAACAAGGAGGGGGGGGGGGGGGGGGGGAGGCAGAGAGCATGTACCCATGGGAAAGAAAACTCATGAAAGCAGAATAAATATATAACTTTTTTATTGTTAAAACCCAGTGTTCAGATTAGAATTAATATGTTAAAAAAAACACACCATAAAAGGCACAATGAAGCGCTTTTACAATAGGATGCTTTAAAAACACAAATATCGGTATTATGTACATATATCAATACACAAAAAGAAACTCAGAGCTTCTTATATATATAAAAAAAGGAATCAACAGCGTGACTTTGGAATATTATATCGATTTCAGCTTAAATTCATCCAATCAATAAATAATATTTTTTAATAAAAAAAATGTACACTTAAAAGATTATTCTGTTCTTCTTTTGCTACTCGTGTTGAACTCTAGAGAAGATTTCTCTGGTGCACAAATAGCATTACTTTTCTGCCACAGTTTTCTTTAATCGGAATGTCTTGGAAATTCTCTGTGGCTGATACGATCAGAGTACAATTATTCTGAGAAGTCTACCCCAGCACACCAGTGCCACTTATTTTTTTTAATTTATCACCCAAACCCGACATACACAACCAAGAAACAAACAACCTGAATACGTTTGCAAGTTTCTATAAAACCGTGGAAATGGAAAAAAAATATCAACCAAACAAAAAAACAAAACAAAAGAGGGCTGGCTCCCTAGCCAGTTGTGTTCTTTTATAAAAAGAATGACAGTTTACTCTGAAAACTCTTTCCTGTTCAGCAAGTTGGTGATTATTCTTAATCCAGTGTCAGCTTTTGTGTTTTACTTCCATTACTAAACAAAACTTTTTCTCTCCATAGATCATGAAAAAACAGCAACAAGACCAGCACCAGCACTAGCTCCAACAAAAACAACACCAGCTGCCATGGTGCAGTGGTTAGCGCCTTGGATTTCGGACTGAAAGGTCGCGGGTTCGAATCCTATGAGTCATAGGAGTTTTTCTGACTCCGGCCGGCTCCTACCCAAGGTGAGAGTGCTGTGGGCTCAGTGGGAAGACTGGGATCATACAGTCGAGCTTCATCCACTTTACGGATGCGAATTTTAGAGTGTCGCTAAAATTACCTGACCAACACTGCAGGTGTCTGTATCTCTCCGTCCCGGTTGATGTCGGGATATATTATGACAGTAAGCGTAGAGTACAACCCTGTCAAGAAGTCTCAAAGCAGATGCCCTTCCACAGCATCATTACATCATCCTCATCACCATTGATCATCATGCAATAATAAAAAAAAAAAAAATGCCTCTGATTCAGTGGCCCCAGTTACTCTGGTCTCATGGTGACCTCAGATTTGGTTTCCCCATGCACTTCTGTGCCCGTGGTGAGTTTGTGTAAAAGCCTTTGGGGTTGGAGGTTCACGGGGGACGGTGGTTGTTGGGAGGGACGTTGTGGTGGTCGCCACCTTGGGTAGGTGACTCATTCAGTCTGATTCCCCAACTGAGTTAAAACTGTCTTCAGAAGAGGGCTTAGTAGGTGGTATCCTGCGTAGGTTAGCTCAGAACAGGCACCACTGAACACCACCAAAGTGACTCGGCAGAAGTGCAGGGTCCTTCTGGCTGGTGGCCCCACAGCGGCCTGATATTGGTGAGCTCCCTGTGGAGTTCCGATCCCGAGGATGAGACACAACGAATCTGGGCGTGGCTGTGGCGGGGAGATTGAAATGAGCGGCGTGGGAACAGCAGGACAGGGATGTCACGGAAGATGAGGCAGCAGAAAAAGTGATAAAATGAAATAGATAACAATAATATAAAATGATGCTTTATGTAGTGAGTAATCTGAAAATGTCTATTTCTTTTTATCTATAAAAAACACACACCCAAAACAACGAAACTCTTCTCTCCACTGATTCAAAAACTACAACAATAATAACTAATCATAATTCTGTGTACAGTCAGGAATCTCAAACTATGTCATTCTGTTTTTGTCAACCCACTGGCTCCAAGCAAAGGAATGAATACTTTTGTTTATCCTAAACTGTTTAAGATTTTGATAGAATATAATATCAAGTTAATTGATATTGTGTCTTATAAAAGATTGAATGACATAGAACTGATTTATAAAAGCAACTTTTTAAGAAAAATATCACGTAACTTAATGCGTATTCTATCAAAATAATAAACTGTTGAAGAGAACAAAAAGTGGCTTTCCCAAATATACCATCATCACTTCCAGTATCTCAGAATCACGATAAATACACAAGCACGGCTAAAAACAACAACAAGACTGTTATCACATGAAATAGCACAATAAATTATTGAAATACAAAAGATTAATACATCAATGGCATCCATCCATATGCAAGTGTCTGTTTAAAAATACACAAGTACTGGCACCTTTGCACCCCCTCACACACACACACACACACACACACACACACACACACACACACACACACACACACACACACACACACGCACTGGAATTGCTTATAACATCATACAATACACTCTATGGCTTATGCCCTATATTTCATGAACAAGTATTGGAATTAATTTTAAAAGTGCACACTTTTGTATTTTGCATCTCTCTCTCTCTCTCTCTCTCTCTCTCTCTCTCTCTCTCTCTCTCTCTCTCTCTCTCTCTCTCTCTCCCTCTCCCTCCCTCCCTCCCTCCCTCCCTCCCCTGTCTCACTAGTCTAGTCAGTCCAATGTACTGTTGTACTTGTTAAATTCTGGTTCAGTACAGATTTGAAGTAGGTACATTTGTTTTGTTTTGTTTTGTGTTGTTGTCGTTGTTGTTGTTGTTTTACCTGCAAGAGTTTTAAATTTGGGTGCCCTGTAGCGCTTTTGAAATGGAAAGAAAGCTGAAGTCATTTGTCCATAAGGTTTCGAAGAAGCTAAGGTCACTTGTCTGTAAGATTTGAAAACTAAAATCACTTGTCCACATGGTTAAAGAAAGATAAATCTGTCAGGAAAAAAGGTCAAGAGGACACCACTCTGTCTGACTGCTCCCTCCCTGTTTGAACCCCCAACCCCACCCCCCGCCTCTGCCTCAGGAAGCCATGGTCTGTCTCAGCACTCGGCGGAGAATCTTGCCGCTAGGGTTCTTGGGAATGTTGTCCACCACCTTCACCCCCCCTCGTAACTTTTTGTGAGGGGCTACTTTACCTGCAACAGTCACAGGAAAACACAACAGGTGATTCCACAGTTCTCTGATTCTATCACTTCATTTCACTTCACTTTACTACACTTCTCCCCAAACTCTCTGAGGAGTCAGTGGAGCACTGCAGTTTGGTTTTTCAGACAGTGTGTATCTGGCAAGTCTAATCTATCAGAGCCAGTTCCCTCACCAGGTAACCGTGTGCATACTGGGTATGTTTTTCCAAAGTTCCAGAGAAAATCAGGCATTTTCCTGTTGATATGCATTAATCAAGAGATCGTAGCTGGTTCCCATAAACATGGTTGGTTTTTAAGGAATCTGACTTTGGTTTTTTCTCATTTTGTGTGAATGATGTGGTTCTCCCACAACTTCAGGGACTGGATGTAAAAAAAAAAAACCCACACATGAGTGCTTATTCATCATCCTCGAAATAAAAGAATTTGATTTGATTTGATTTCTCTCTCTCTCTCTCTCTCTCTCTCTCTCTCTCTCTCTCTCTCTCTCTCTCTCTCTCTCTCTCTCTCTCTCTCTCTCTCCCTCTCTCCCCCTCTCCCTCCCTCCCTCCCTCTCTCTCTGTGAGCATCATGCTTCCAACTCACTATTCAGGAAGTTGAGGAGGTCTTTCTCAGAGAAAGTGGCGCCGGACTTTGGCACGACGAAGGCTGTGGGCAGTTCACCGGCCTCAGGGTCTGGCTTGCCCACCACGGCCACGTCACTGACGGCGGGATGGGTCAGCAACAGGGCCTCCAGTTCTGCCGGGGGCACCTAGAGAATGAGAGAGAGATGTGTAGAACTTCACTTCAATTCATGTCATTTCACAGGGCCTCCAGTTCTGCTGGAGGCACCTGAAGATTTAGAGAGAGATGTGTAGAACTTCGGGGGTGTGGGGGGGATCGCTCAGAGCGCTCGCTTTCCCCAAGTTAAGCAGCGTCGAGCGTGGTTACCAGTTGGATGGGTGACCGTCTGTGCTGCCTTGGCTTCAGTACAGTTCCCCAAGTTCACCCAGCTGTAAATGGGTACCTGCCCTCTTTAGGGTCAGGGAAGGTAAAGCAGTGAGGGAGAGGAGATGGGCGCCGCCCTCAATATGCTGGCCCCTAGAGAAGCTGAGGTCTCTGATGCCTCGCTCCCCTGCGACCACATAGGTTATGGGACACCTTTAACTTTTGACCTATATAATGCAAAGAGCTGGGATTTTTTCAGACTGTCATTGATTGTCCCTTGCCTGTAGACATGAAGGTCACTGACCTGGAATCCTTTGTACTTGATCAGTTCTTTGAGACGGTCAGTGATAGTGAAGTACCCTTCTTCGTCCACGTGACCCAGATCACCTGCAATGCACCATACCTACATGTCACACCATATCATACATGTCACACTATAGACTACATGTCACACCATACCATACATGTCACACCATACCATACATGTCACACCATACCATAATGTCACACTATAGACTACATGTCACACCATACCATACATGTCATACCATACCATACATGTCACACCATACCATAATGTCACACTATACCATACATGTCACACCATACCTATATATCTTACCATACACTACATGTCACACCATACACTACATGTCACACCATACCTACATATCTTACCATACCCTACATGTCTTACCATACATGTCACACAATACATGCATACATACATGTCACACAATACCACACATATCACACCATACCCTACATAACACACCATACCACACATGTCACACCATACCCTACATAACACACCATACCACACATGTCACACCATACCCTACATAACACACAATACCACACATATCACACCATACCCTACATAACACACAATACCACACATATCACACCATACCCTACATAACACACAATACCACTCGTGTCACACCATACCCTACATAACACACAATACCACACATGTCACACCATACCCTACATAACACACAATACCACACATGTCACACCATACCCTACATAACATGTTAACACACAATACCACACATGTCACACCATACCCTACATAACACACAATACCATACATGTCACACCATACCCTACATAACACACATTACCACACATATCACACCATACCCTACATAACACACCATACCACACATGTCACACCATACCCTACATAACACACATTACCACACATATCACACCATACCCTACATAACACACCATACCACACATGTCACACCATACCCTACATAACACACCATACCACACATGTCACACCATACCCTACATAACACACAATACCACACATGTCACACCATACCCTACATAACACACATACCACACATGTCACACCATACCCTACATAACACACAATACCACTCATGTCACACCATACCCTACATAACACACAATACCACACATGTCACACCAACACACTAATGTCACACCATAATTTTAGAGCCACACCCTATTGCAAGGGGGAAGCTAATACAGTTTTGTGTGCACACATTTCATGCACGGATAATCGAGCCTTTTTCTTTTTTGTGTGGAGCGTAGCATTTAGCATTTTTAATAAAAACACCTGGGTGTGTCTCCTCACCTGTGCGGAGCCACCCTCCACCAAGGTGTCCTGTGTGGCCTGGGGGTTGTCGAGGTAGCCCTTCATCACCTGAGGGCCTCTCACGTACAGTTCCCCTGTCTGACCAGCAGGTACAGCCTCCCCCGTGTTTCATCCACCAACTGTAGCACACACACAGAGCCCAGGTACATACACAGTTTTCGCCTTGTCAGAGAAAAAACAATGCACAGTCAGTCAGAACTGTAAAACTGCTATTATCTCCTTCCCAATGTGCAGCTCTCTCAGGGTTGTTGATTGTTTTTCCCCATGATCCAGAATGATTTTATTTGATTCTTTATCATCATGACACTTTGTGTTCATTCAGATTCTATATTCATGCACTTTGTGTTCATTAGATTCTATCATTCATGGCACTTTGTGGTTCATTCAGATTCTGTTCATTCATGGCACTTGTGTTCATTCAGATTCTTATTATTCTGGCACTTTGTGTTCATTCAGATTCTGTATCATTCATGCATTTGTGTTCATTCAGATTCTTTATCATTCATGACACTTTGTGTCATTCAGATTCTTTATCATTCATGCACTTTGTGTTCATTCAGGAGCAGTCTTACTCACCAGTAGTCTACTTATGGCACTGGTTTTTGATTCTACCATTCATCACTCTGTGTTCATTCTTCTGTTACATTCATGCACTTTGTTCGACGTCAGATATATCTCAGTTGGTCATTAAATCTTACTAATGATTGTGTTCACCAATCTTAATCTCGGGTATATCAATAATCACATTTTGTGCCTAGATCTTAACAAAACACTTTTAGTTATCACATGTTCGTCATATGATTCTTAAATTCATGCATTATCTTCCTTCATCATCATGCATGGCAGTTCAGATTTTTGATATTTTTTCATATCAGAATTTTGATCTTCATGACTGGCTTGATTCTTTATCATTCATGACACTTTGTGTTCATTCAGATTCTGTATCATTCATGCACTTTGTGTTCATTCAGATTCTGTATCATTCATGGCACTTTGTGTTCATTCAGATTCTGTATCATTCATGGCACTTTGTGTTCATTCAGATTCTGTATCATTCATGGCACTTTGTGTTCATTCAGATTCTTTATCATTCATGACACTTTGTGTTCATTCAGATTCTTTATCATTCATGACACTTTGTGTTCATTCAGATTCTTTATCATTCATGGCACTTTGTGTTCATTCAGGAGATGATTCTTGACTACACCACCCTATGTCTAACTTAAGTTTCATGGTTTTAGATTCAATAACCATCGATTATCTGTTATATTTCTTCTGATTATTGGCATAACATGATTTTGTTCAGTGTCTAAAATATTATATCAGTTAGGTATAATGTTATACTATAAAAAGTGATTGAATTGGCTTCACCAAAGTATTTAAAAATCTCTGGGGGTATAATCAAAATGCACGAATTATTAAAAGTAAAGCCTAAAACAAATTAACAAAACATTTTTAGTTATCAATGTTCCGTCATTGGAATTTCTTTTCAGCATTACTTCCTTCACTCATAAAACAGACAGGAAGTGATTATTTGATATTTTTAAAAAAATATAGCAGTAGGCCTATGTCTTGTACACATGACTGGCTCTTTTATTGCATACCTATACAAGTAGTCTTCATACCTTGGCGTCTGTTGTGCTGACCACGTGACCAACTGTTCCAAATCTGATTGGTGGGCTGTTGATATGGGTGATGGGACTGGATTCTGTCAAACCATAAGCTGCAACAACAAGCCATATAATATACATCTATTCAGATAGATAGATAGATAGATAGATAGATAGATAGATAGATAGATAGATAGATAGATAGATAGATAGATAGATAGCTAGATAGGTGGGTGGGTGGGTGGGTGGGTAGGTAGGTAGGTAGGTAGGTAGTAGATAGATAGATAGATAGATAGATAGATAGATAGATAGATAGATAGATAGATAGACAGACAGACAGACAGACACAGACAGACAGACAGACAGACAGACAGATAGACAGATAGATAGATAGATAGATAGATAGATAGATAGATAGATAGATAGATAGATGTATATATGTGTGTGTGTGCGTGGTGTGTGGTGTGTGTGTGTATGTGTGCGTGCATGCGCGCGGGCGTGTGTGTACATACATGTGCAAATGCATAGATTTGCATGCAAGCCTGTATGCAAGAATCAGTTTAATGGCAAACAGACAGACAGAAAAATAGACCAAGAAACAAACAGACTGGACAGACATCCAAAATCGGCAGAGGCAGACAAGGCAGAAAGAGGCTTGGAAGTAAACAGAGAGATGTACACTAGCACAGATACTTCACTTTGTGTTCTGACATACATACATATATTATATATATATATATGTGTGTATATATATATATATATATATGTGTGTATATATATATATATATATATATATATATATATATATATATTATATATATATATATATATATGTTGGTGTGTGTGTGTGTGTGTGTGTGTGTGTGTGTGTGTGTGTGTGTGTGTGTGTGTGTGTGTATGTATGTATGTATGTATGTATGTACGTACGTACGTACGTACGTACGTACGTACGTACGTACGTACGCATGCATGCATGCATGCATGCATGCATGCATGTTTACCTTGCATAAGGGCAGCATCAGAGCGTTCAGCAAACTCCTCACTAAGGCCTGGCCCCATAGGGGCGGCGCCACACAGAACTTTGTCCACACAGGAGATGTCATAGTTGGTCACCTCAGGGTCTTTGGCCAGGAACAACACCAGAGGGGGCACGAGGTGGAGTGTGGTTATCTGAAACAGGTCATGTACTCCTGTGAAGATGTTCCGACCGCTATGGTGAAAGACGTTTCGTTAACTTACAAGGTTTGAAAGAATGAGATGGTTTTGTGATGTTAAGGCTTTAGTGTGTAATTTTCTAGAGGGTTTTCATAGACTCTCAGACTGACTTATTTTTTTCGTGGACAGCAGCCGTTGAATAAAAAAAAATCAACAACAACAACAAACAATCCCAAATGTTTAGGCCCAAAACTTTCCCCCATCCATTAGGCTATGAGTAGTGGTCTGGGTGCTAGTCTTTCGGATGAGACTATAAACCAAGGTCCCGTGGCGTGTGTTATACATCATTATTTAGCGCACATAAAAGAACCCTCGGCAACAAGGGGGTTATCCCTGGCAAAATTCTTTTGAAAAAAGCCACTCTGATAGGGAAAGAAATACAGTTGCAGACAGGAAAAAGAAAATAAAATAATGGGTAGGGGTTGTGCTTGTAGCGACGCGCTCGCCCCGGGGAGAGCAGCCCGATTTTCATGCATAGAAATCTGCTGTGACATAAAGTGGTATAAAATAAAATTATTTTAAAAAAATAATAATCAACCACATCAGACTTTCTTCTGTGCCTTGGTCCACTGTAAGTTTAGGACCAAGAAGATGGATGATGTACACTTCACACCCTGTCTGGTAATACCTAACGTGTTTTCATATTTAATTATACTGTAAGCCTAAGTGCACTCTGAATATATGAATGCACTAATATTCTTGTTGGTTCGTCCACAAGCAAAACTTCAGATCTAAAAATCCATGTGTCATGAACACCATCAGCTTTAACTGGTCTCTTTTCCCCTGAAGGTGAATGTGTTTTTAACATGTATACAAGATGTTGTTCGTGCATATATATATGGGATCTCAGTATGTAGTCAAATACAAAAAAAAACCTTTGGATATTAGACTCACATCTAATGGCAACTGCGTTTGGAAACACCCTTAATGTATTAGTTCAACTGGTGCTTGAATTCACATCTCGTTAACTGATGATTTCGATGTTGTAATCATTTGGTTGCATCCCATTTCTCAAAATATGAGAGGACAGGTTTAAGGCAGTGACATACTGCATTTCCATGTTCAAATCATTTGGTTTCTTGCTTGTAATTTCGAGGTAAACTTGCATTGTTCGTCCTATCAGCTTAGCAACAAAACAGAAAAACGTGAGACTGCAGACTCCTTATCTTTCCTTCATAAAACAGCAACACCAGATCTATACTTTGAAACATTCTCCAAGAGAAACTTTGCTGAAAGGAGCACTATTTATATCAGAGATAGGCCGGGAAGGGAGGGGGCGGGGCAGACGGAGACAGACACAGAGATAAAACAGAGAAACAGGTAGCTCTAGCTCTAAGACAGAAAGACCAGGAGTCTTACACGATGTTGATCTATGGCAGACAGGAAGTGCTGTGGCTGAAAACGAGGCAGGCAGACGACAGTGTTCCCTTCATACAGAGAAGTCCACAGCGTCACAACCAGGCCGTAGATGTGGTACATTGGTAAGACATGCAGCACTTTCCCCTCTCCTCTCTCCCCTACTGTTACCGCTCTGTCACACAGGTGTGGTACATTGGTAAGACATGCAGCACTTTCCCTTCTCCTCTCTCCCCTACTGTTTCCCCTCTGTCACTGGAGCGTGGCACAGTGGTAAAAACACACAGAGTACAGAAATAACAAAGAAACTAGAAACACAAACTATGATACAGTCCTAAGACATTCAGCACTTTCCAGTCTCCTCTCTCCCAAACTGTTACCCCTCTGTCACACATGTATGGTAAAAGGTTAAAAAAAAAAAAAGGTAAAGGTGTCCCATAACCTATGTGGTCGTAGGGAGCGAGGCATCAGAGACCTCAGCTTCTCTAGGGGCCAGCATATTGAGGGCAGCACCCATCTCCTCTCCCTCGCTGCTTTACCTTCCCGATCCTAAAGAGGGCAGGTACCCATTTACAGCTGGGTGAACTGGGGGACAGTACTGAAACGCACAAACGGTCACCCATCCAATTAGTAACCACGCTTGATGCTGCTTAACTTTGGCTTGGGGGAAGCGAGTACTCTGACCACTGATCTATCAAGTCCCCACAAGTATAGTACAATGGTTAAAATACACACAGAAAACAGAAAAAGTCAAATACCCCCCTCCCCTCCCCCCAAATATGGCAGATTGGTAAGGCATGCAGAAATCTGTCTCCTTTCTCCCTCATGTCTTCCAAGTCTCTCTCTCCACTCACTGCTGCTGCAGAATGTTGGCGGTGACATTGGTGTGGGACAGCATGACGCCTTTGGGCAGCCCAGTGGTGCCGCTGGAATAAGGCAGCGCCATGATGTCTTCGCTGGGCCGGAAGTCCAGGTTTTCTGGAAACGCCTTCCCGTCATCCTCCAGCAGTTTGGAAAAGGGCAAAAACCCTTCCGCGTTCCCGAAGACGATTTGTTTGGACTGAAATTGTCAGCGTTGTTGATAAAGTGGTTAGTAAGACAACGTTTGTGTTTGAGATGGAGGATGTGAAACAAAGGAGGAGAAAGAGATTGATCTACAACACCTATGCTTATTTTGTTTATCATCGTTTACATGAAGCACTCCTAAAGAGGGGGCGGGATAGCTATGTAGTCAGGGCACTGGCTTTCCCCTAGTCAAGTTAAGCGTTAAGCAGCATCGAGCGTGGTTACCAGTTGGATGGGTGACCGTTTGCGCGCCTTGGCTACAGTACAGTTCCCCTAGTTCACCCAACTGTAAATGGTACCTGCCCTCTTTAGGGTCAGGGAAGGTAAAGCAGCGAGGGAGAGGAGATGGCCATCGCCATCAATATGCTGGCCCCTAGAGAAGCTGAGGTCTCTGATGCCTCGCTCCCTACGACCACATGGGTTACGGGACACCTTTAGGTAAAGGTAATGCACCTTTACCTACACCCAAAGAGGATCTGGCCTGACCCCCATCCCAGTGGACAAGAAAACCTACAGTGACTTGGGGGACTTGCAATGTACTGCTGCCTTCACTGCAGAGACAGAGCTTCCTGTCACACACAAATGGAAAGAAAAGGAGGACCAGAAGAGAACAAAGGTCTGAACAAAGTTTGGCTCCCACAAAAAAATCCTTTTCAACAAATCCTTTCAGTGGATTTGTAGTTGTTACTGGGCGTTCCGTAGACAAACACATCCTAGGGTTAATCTAAAGCATACTTTCTGTCTCACTCATCCCACCTGGGGATCACTGGGATATCGCAAGTACAAACTGGACGTGTGCATGACTGTTTTCCACCATCTCGCCATATAGGCAGCCATATTCCGATTTCAGTGGATTTTTTTCCCTATTTTACATGAACATGAACGTGCAGGTGGTTTTGGGAAGGGCTTGTCATGGCTGAAGACAGTCTCAGCAGCATTATTTTCAAAGTATAACAACGTAACAGTGGACACCTTGACATTTAGCATCATCAACAACTAACCAAACTTTTGGCCTGGGCCGTCGTGAGATTTGAACGCATGGTCCTTGGATCAAGGATCAGAAGTCTTTCCCACTGCACAAACCAGAAAAAAATGCTGCTATCAACAGCAGGCCTTGGTTGTCTTAGTATGAGCTTTTGCTAAGGCAGTGAAAACTCTGCACTTTGCCTGTGAAATGCACAGGCACGAACCCAGTCTGAGATCACGGTCATTCAGGTCAAGGCTGGGATTTTTGTGCATCTTGAGTCAGGGGACAGTCATGGCAAAAAGCAATTAAAGCGTTTCTGGTTTACTTCACTTAAAGCAAGGTGCTTAAGGAAAAAAAAGAAATGTAGTGATAAGAGCAGCAATAGAAGATGAAGAAGAGCTTGATTAAAAAAAACAACAATAACAACTAAGGACGTGCAGGCAAAAGTCTGCAGAATGCTTATCTGTACACTCTCTCTCACTCATCTCACCTGGGAATGATAGAGACTATGATTGTGAACATACCGAATGAAAAGTGTGTGTAGGGCTGCCTTTCTTTTTTCTTTTTTTTTTTTTTTCTTTTTTTTTTTGGGGGGGGGTCCTCACCTACAGCTGCGAGGTTCACCAATGGTGATATTTTTGCGTATGTGTCCGTTTTTCTGCCCACCATTAAGGTAGCCGCAATCAGACTTCGGAGATGATATCTAAGCACAACAACAGTGTAGTGTGCATGCTCTTTTTTTCTGTAAAATATCGTCATCCTTTTCCTACCTGCATGCAATGGTCTAATCTTCAGAGAACGCGTTTTCAACGTGTGCACAAACTATCTACGTGCTTTTGCTTGTGTATTGTATCGGTCGAATGCAAGCGTTTTGAACTGTTTTTGCAAGATATAGGGCTATATAAATTCCATGTGTTATTGTTGTTATTATTATTATTATTATTATTATTATTATTATTATTATTATTATTATTATTATTATTATTATTATCATTATTTGCACACAGGGCCTTGCTTTATAGGCACATCTGAAGAAGGACCTTTGAGGGAGTGGAGTGGATACTGATGTTAACTCCAGAGGAAAAGTTTTCTTCAACAGGTGCCTCTGGGATGGCTTGATCCCGGGCTGTCAGATGAGGAATGCAATTCTTTGACCACTATGCTACCCCCTCCCCTCCCCTCCCCCCACCCTGGCTGTTTTCAAGTACCTTCTCATATAGGGAGCCACACTCCGGATTTAGAAGAAGAAAAGCAATAAGTTTGCTCATGACAAAGAAACCAGATACCAAAAAGAAAGCAGAAAAAATGCAATGGTATAAAAAGATTAGGGAAAAAGCGAAAGATATGTATCAATATTAGAAAAGAGCAAAAATATCATAACAGACACAGTTGTTGTTGTTATTGTTGCTGTTGTTGTTGTTGTAGATTCCCCACCTTAACACTCTGGGGGGTCACCTAGAATCTGCACTCTGACTCACTCATCCCACCTGGGAATCACCGTGAGATTGAAATTGCACACTGAATGAGAAGTTTGTGTGCATGACTGTTTTCAAGTACCTCGCCGTATAGGCAGCCATACTCCAACTTCAGAGGAGATAGACAATAGTGGATTGAACTCATGATTTTATCTGCTTCAATCCAAAATAAACCTGATTTAACACAATGCATAACATAACACGACACAGTGTACGACAAAAGACGACACAGAGTACTTTATCCACGAACTAAGACATGGAACACTACCTGGACACGACATTGACCCTAAGGTACCACGTAACAACTTTCAAGTGATGAACTGGTCCTAAAAATGGTGTATTTTAGATCACAGACTGATTTTCCAGTGAATAATTTGTCTCAAATGTAAAGCTGTGTAGTACGACTTCAGAGAACAGAAAGTAGAGAGTTAAGCAGAATGTTGTCAGTGACTCATTTCACCTGGCTTCTCAGAACTTTAACATTATCTTTACCGTTTTGAGTCAACCTTTACCTCAGCCAGTTTTGTTGTTTCTTTGGGGCTGGGTTTTTTTTTTTCATTTTCTTTCGAACTTTCGACTCATTTGTCTTTTTAATGACGAAATAACTATTATACTGCTTTACGCTTATTCTTTTTTTTAATTCTCAATTGATATATATCATTATATATATGTATATATATATTGTTATATGTTTGATTTTAGGAGATCACACACACACAGAGATATAGATATAGATATAGATATATAGATATAGATGTATAGATATATACTATTGTTTAAAGTTTAATGATGAAAATGATTGTATTATGCTGCTTTACCCTTCTTTTTATTGTCAATTGATATATATATATATATATATATATATATATATGTATATATATTTTATATATATAGAGAGAGAGAGAGAGAGAGAGAGAGAGAGAGAGAGAGAGAGAGAGAGAGAGAGAGAGAGAGAGAGAGAGAGAGAGAGAGAGAAAATGTATAATGTAAAAATAATGTGTTTGTGTGTGTATGTATGTATGTATGTATGTATGTGTGTGTGTGTGTGTGTGTGTGTGTGTGTGTGTGTGTGTGTGTGTGTGTGTGTGTGTGTGTGTGTGTGTGTGTGTGTGTGTGTGTGTTTTTCGCATGGGTCCATGTGCTTGCGTGAGCGCGCGCGTGTGTGTGTGTGTGTGTGTGTGTGTGTGTGTGTGTGTGTGTGTGTGTGTGTGTGTGTGTGTGTGTGTGTGTGTGTGTTTTGCTTTTAGGAAGAAGGTGTCATTCTTGGTGGTTAAAGTCACGAATAAGCGCATAACATGTGGTATCTTCTCTATCTCCCCCTCCCCCTTTCCTGTAGTGACGCTGACCTTGACCTTGTCCTGCAGAGAAGGGTCAAGGTGAAGGGCGGCATGGACGACAGGGACGAGGTCCTCCCTGCTGCTATTGCTGTGCATCCTGACATCTGCAACTGCCGCGCCAGTTCCTCTGTGCACATAGGAGAGGAGAAGTGAGGAGGAGAGGAGAGGAGAAGAAGGGAGGAGAGGTGAGGAGAAGAGGAGAGGAGAGAAGAGAAGAGAAGAGAAGAGAGAGAGAAGAGAGAAGAGAAGAGAAGAGAAGAGAAGAGAAGAGAGAGAAGAGAAGAGAAGAGAAGAGAAGAGAAGAGAAGAGGAGAGGAGGAGAGAGAGAAGAGAAGAGAAGAGAGGATGAGAGAAGAGAAGAGGAGAGAAGAGGAGAGAAGAGAAGAGAAGAGAGGATGAGAGAAGAGAAGAGGAGAGAGAGAGGAGAGAGGAGGGGAAGAGAAGAGGAAAGAAGAGAAGAGGAGAGGAGAGAAGAGAAGAGAAGAGGAGAGAGAGAGAGAGGAGAGAAGAGGAGAGGAGAGGAGAGAGAGAGGAGAGAAGGAAGAGAAGAGAAGAGAAGAGAAGAGAAGAGAGAGAGAGAAGAGGAGAGAAGAGGAGAGAAGAGAAGAGAAGAGAGAGAAGAGAAGAGAAGAGAGAGAAGAGAAGAGAAGAGAAGAGAAGAGAAGAGAAGAGAAGAGCCTTACTCTCTTCCCCTCTTCTGCCTTCCCTCTATACATAGAGGATATCAATTTATGCACGTCGAAGATCCTGTGACTCACGACAGGTGTTGGTTGAGATGCAGAAACATGAAAACACTTAGCATGTAACTGAAGTTTCCCTGGCGCATAAAATTATAACATATCACATTATTGCATAGTCAGGCATCTTCAGGGTAGGTCTGTCTCCAGATGTGGTGTAGCATATATGGAATGTTCTGCAAACCATGACAGGTCCTTTGGGAAAGTTATAATCCAGCGCAAGGTAGAGATGTAACTAAAGAACAGGAAAAAGGCCGAAAGATACCTGCAGTGTAGGTGGGGTTGGCAGTAGAGATGGTGATTCCAGCGGCAGCACAGGCTAAAAATAGCAAGGCGTATTGGGGACTGTTGAAGGACAGTATCAGCAGTCTGTCTCCAGGTCCTAATCCCAGTCTGCACAGACCACTGGCCACACGTACGGCGTCTTCTCTCAGCTGATTGAAGGTCCACTGCTGGCCTGACAGGTGGTCTACCTACCGTGCCAATCAATCAATCAATCAACCAATCAATGATGCAAACAATCACAGTCGGTCAATTAACCAACAGCTCAGTTCATAGCTATTCATGTCTAGGTCCTTCGGATGAGACTTTAAACCGAGGCCCCGTGTGCAAACGCACGCAGAACATCTTGCGCACACGTTAAATCCTGTTCCGCTTTTCGTAAGAGTAGGCCATCGTGTGCCGGTGGGAACAGATGACAATATTTACAAAACTGCATGCACACGGGGACCGGATGAAAAAAAGCACATGATTGCTTATTCTG
>CM060337.1:44146605-44166605 GCA_030674155.1 Stramonita haemastoma
CAACTGGTAACCACGCTCGACGCTGCTTGACTCGGGGAAAGTGAGTGCTCTGACCACTGAGTTATCCCGCCCCCTTACAAACTTCAGAGGGTACCAAAAAGAGAGTTGCATTCGCTTGCAGCATATCAAAACTCCATTTTAATAGAATACAAAATAAATCATGATACTTATAGATAGACCCAGAAACCAAAGGAGATAGAAATAAAAGCAAAGAGACCAATGTTTTACAAGTTGCAGGCTAATTAATGATAGTATCACTTTGCAGTAGAGATGAAGAGAGAAAGGGAAAAAAAGTTACTTAATATATTAGCTATAAATCAATCATATCAAAAAGATATATGAATGCATAATAGATCAGAAACTAGAGAGAGGCAGTATCAACACACAGCCAGCCAGCCAGCCAGCCAGCCAGCAGACAGACAGACAGACAGACAGACAGACAGGCAGCAGACAGACAGACAGACAGACAGGCAGACAGGCAGGCAGACAGACCTGGATTCTGGTGTGAGGAAAATGGTCTGACTGTGGAGGTTCTGGCACTGCGGTGTAGGAATCGGCAGAAGAACTGCATTCTGGAACTGGCGTGCAGAGAACACACGTGGTGCGTTAGGATTTTTTTTTTAATCCACTGTGTTACATTGGATGAGAGAGACAGACAGACAGAGACACAGAGAGAGAGGCATATTATGTACTAGAGACTGGATAATAATACACTGTACCTACAGTTGACACATTACGTCATACTTCATACTACATACGTCATTCCTCGAGTCCGGTCGAGGAATTTTTTCTCCTGGAGTTATCATCAGTGCGGACTCCACTCTCCCCAAAAGTCCTTCCGATGAGACTTTAAACCGAGGCCCCGTGTGCGAACGCACGCAGAACATCTTGCGCACACGTTAAATCCTGTTCCGCTTTTCATAAGAGTAGGCCATCGTGTGCCGGTGGGAACAGATGACAATATTTACAAAACTGCATGCACACGGGGACCGGATGAAAAAAAGCACATGATTGCTTATTCTGTTATCCTCGATATAAAAGAATAAAGAAAGAAAGAAAGAAATACTTATTATATAATGACACACACTATATCTACCGTTGATATGTTATGTCATACTGATTAGATAATGACACATAATACCTATCGTTGACACGTTATGTCATACTGATTAGATAATGATACATTATGATTCCTACCTTTGATCATATTATGTTATGTCATTCTGATTGGATAATGACACAAACAATACCTTCTGTTGATATGTTATGTCATACTGATTAAGTAATGACACACACAATACCTCCCTTTGACACGTTAAGTCATACTGATGGCTAATAAAACACTATACCTGCGGTTGATATGCCATGTCATGCCAAATGATAATAAAACACTATACCTACCTTTGATATACTAGGTCATACTGATTAATAATAAAACACTACACCTACCGTTGATATGTTATGTAATGATTTTTGTTTGTCCGTCATGTTCGACGATGACCTCCAAAACAGCAGATTAGGCAGCTGCTGTTTCGGAAACTGGGCAGAAATATTATAGTGGAGATGCCTTGCCCACAGTGCATCCCTACTGTCTTGGCCAAGAGGGCATAAGGACAGTCAGCGTTGGAGATGTTCTCCAAAGGCCAACTAGCCTCCAGGGTTGCAGTACATAATGGACTGTGTAAGTCAAGCCTCCTAGTCAGAGAGTCATAGTCGATCACTAAAGACTAAGCTGCAAAGTGGAATTCCATGAGTGGGAAAACCACTGAACATACAACCTCTCACTTTGTTATTACCCCCAGCATCAATGGTTTAATCAAGAACTGTGATAAAGCCCAGGTGCTGAAGGGTAAGTCTAGTTATGTAATACTGATGGATAATTATAAACGCTATACGTACCACTCAAGAGCACGTTTTCCTCCAGTCAATGTTTATTTTTTGGTATTATCATAAACTGACACACAACAACATGACAGCAAGGAATGAATCTTTCATTTAAAACGGCTTTTCACAGAGGTGAAACAAGACAGGACAAGTTACGAAGATAATCTTCAGCAATGAAAGCAACAATAACTCACAACTGTAACATCCAAGGAAAACAATATCAACACAGAGCATCCAACGGTGTGGCTAGTGGCTGAACATCTGATAAGAAATAGAGCTGCAAGACTGGTTAGCATGGCTGTTATATACATAGGCCAACAACAACAACAACAACAACAACAACACACACACACACACACACACCACACACACACACCAACACACACGCACGCACGCACGAACCCACATACGCACGCACGCGCTCACACCACACACACACACACACACACACATGGCGCTGATGAGCAGCAGCTGAATTTGAGCGCTGTGTGCAGAAACAAGATTTTTGTACAAAATGACCAAAACCAGACGTCTTCGTTCAACACCATCGTGCTCTGAAACATTTTTAACGACAACAAAAAGCAGGAATGCCTCTAACAACGCCAGCAAGAACGGAGGCAACAACAGTCGAGCTTCAGCTGAAGATCCTGTTGTTGCCGTTTCCTCTAACAACCAAGACTGCGAAATGACCACCGAGATTGACCACCTAAAAAGAATAGTTCTGACCCTGTCTGACAAAATTGACAGACTTGAAAATATCATCACCATTCAGAACCAGGCGACAGGAGGCTTCAGCACAGCCAAAGACCAAGACTGCACAACCGGAGCTGGACGTCCCCCACGACTGATGGCCAGCACAGGAACGCAGACGGAACCGCTACCCTCTGCCTCTCCGCTGCCAGCTAGTAGTGCCAGCTCCACATACGCTGAAGCCGCCAAGAAACGGGTGAGCCCATCTGCATCCCAGCCAGTCAAGACCAGTATTTCTACACTCAAAAAAGAGAGGTCAGTACTTGTTGAAAGAAAATCTTCAAGCAAACCGAAAGAGATGTCAGAAAGGCCTGTCATGACACAAAATAAAAATGACGTCAAAGCAAAAGCAGATTCGAAAAAGGATAGATCTACTTCCGATCTTCCTACTGTTGTTGTCCTACACGACTCTGTTTTATATGGTGTTAATGGTCACCGTTTAGGCCAGTCTTATGGCTTCAACGTCAAGAAGAAGAAGGCCCACAAAATCATTGACATCCCCCAGGCACTGAGAGAAGTCACCTCAGATCTGGAGAGGGTGGATTCCATCATCATTCACTGTGGAATCAATGATCTTAAAGACACAGAGCCACAAGAGGCTAGCAAGAAAATGGTGAAGACTGTAAAAGACGTTGTGTCTGCTTTCCCCAACTCCAGGGCAGTACTAAGTAAAGTTGCCCCTGTCAGGAATGCTGTTCTTCGGGTGAAAAGAGACTTATTTAATGCTATGCTATGTTCTGAACTGTATGAGCAAAAGTGTGTGTCGTTTATTTCACATGAAAACATGACCACCAAGCATAACCAGTTCGTAGACCCACTTCACCCCAATACCCTGGGTTCTAGTACACTTGCCAGGAACATCGGCAGATACGTGCATTCACTGTACTGGGAAAAACCAAAGAGGAAACGAAGACGCCAATTCTACTCGAAGCCGCCGACCATACACCAGGCACCAGCTTACCCACCTGAGGACAGCCGGCAACACCCAGGCTACAGACCACGACAACTTCCACATCAGGGTCTGCAATTCCCGTGGTGGGGGCATCAGAGACATGATTATGTCAGCATGTGGAAAGACTGGTGACATTTTGTATAATCTCTTGTTATGCACCTGCAGTGATATCATATAGTACTGTAGTATTTGCTCATATCTGCAGCAGCTGTACATACACATTAATCAAGGTTTTGTTGTTACTTTTTCCCCTTGACCCCTTTACTTGATGTAAACATATTTATTTATTTACTTATTATTTATATTTCATCCAGTTATTGAGTTTACTTTAGAAGTAGTTTTTTTTTTCTTTTTTCTTTCTTTTTAAAAAAGAAGTGTAGGGGGGGTTGTTTGTTGGTTTAATTGTTTGCTTTGTGGTTCTTGTCTTTTATACAGAATAAAAGGGCTTTTGGAGGGGGACAACTTCTATTTTTCATAATCTCTTTCTCTCTCTTTTTCTCATTCCTTTCTTTTTCCCCGTCATCATGTCCTCTAGAATTCCCAAGGTAGTTAAAGTAATGCAGTGGAATGCAAGATCTATTTCCACAAATATAGATTATTTGATTCAACACCTTGCAAAGAATAACTATCAAGCTCTAATTTTGCAATCTCTCAATGTAAATAAAAACAAACTGCCTAAACTTTCAGGTTATTATTACCCTCCTGTTCATCAGAAGGTAGAAGGTTTGAAAAAGATCAGTGCAGCTATTTATATTAAAGAAGGGGTAAGTTATAGCGTTAGATCTCCACCAATGCCTGACAATGATCCGGATCTATATTCATGTGCAGCACGAGTCAAGTTTAATGACCACCTGATTCTGAACATCGTGTCTGTTTACTTGCCTAAGGGACCCAACAATTTTAACACAGAGTGGATTCGTACTTTACAAAATAACGAAAAATGGCTAATTGGTGGAGATTTCAATGCTCACGCACCATTTTGGGATAATAATTGTATATCTGTTTCTAGCAACAGATTTGTAGAAAACGTTGTAGATTCATGTTTAAGTTTACTAAATGATGGCAGCATTACAAGAATACCAGATGTATCAAGCCATAGAGCGTCAGCTTTAGATCTAACTCTTGTATCACCTGACCTTGTACCTGAATGCGATTGGTTAACTCATAAAGACACTCTGGGTAGTGATCATTTGCCTATCATCATAACTTTTAATGAAACATTATGTCAGTGTGATATACAAAAAGATAAAGTCCCAAAATATAATTATAAGCAGGCTGATTGGGAAAAGTTTCAAAGTTTACTAGCTTGTTGTAACACAGAAAACATATGTCGTTATGATATAGATCGTATGTATTCTGATATAACCAGTAGTATTTTACAAGCTGCTAATCTATCTATCCCCAAATGTTCGCCAGTTAAGTCGACTAAACACTCTGGAAATGTTTGGTGGACCCAAGATTGTGAATCAGCAGTAAATAATAAACATTTAGCACACACATTATTTCTAAAAGATAAATCAGCAAAAAATCACGCTGAGCAGAAGAAGGCCAAAAATTATTGTAACATGGTTATAGCACAGGCTAAAAGACAGTACTGGTCTTCCTTTTGTACAAATGAAATTTCAAGTCATAAAGATGTTTAAAAAATATGGATTAAAATAAACGAGATGAAGAAAGGTATAAACCTTCCATCCTGTTCTATCAATCTTGAAAACAAAGAGTTCCCTTCTGATGTAGAAAAGGCTGAAGCACTTGCTGAGATGTTTTCAAAAACAATGCGTTTGGAGGGTCTATCAGCTAAGCACAGAGAATATAGAAAACATGAGGAAAGTAAAGCTAAGTACACAGATCCCTTACCTGATAACACCCTTTATTTTAATGCTCCAATAACAGTCCAGGAAGTAAAAGATGCAATCATATCCCTTCCTAATAAGAAAACATCTGTTGGAGCAGATGCTATTTCAAATAACATGATAAAACACTTACCTGAAAAATTCATTATTTTATTACATGAACTTTTCCATAAATGTTGGGTTCAGGGTGTTATACCCATACAGTGGAAACAGTCAATTATTGTACCAGTTCATAAAAGAGGAAATCCCAAGACAGAAATTACAAGCTACAGGCCTATTTCATTAACCTCTCACACTGGTAAGCTTATGGAGAGAATTGTATTGAGGAGATTGCTTTATTATTGTGAGAAAAATAACATTATACCAATCAATCAAGCAGGCTTTCAGAAAGGGAGATCTGCAATGGACAATTTAGTAAAGCTTACAACATGTGTAAAACAACAATTTGCTCGAAGAAAAAATGTTCTAGCAACATTTTTTGATATAAGGAAGGCCTATGACCAGGTATGGCATGCAAAATTAATTAGTAAGTTAAAGTCAATTGGATTTTCTGGTAACTGTTATCATTACATCAAGTGTTTTCTTAGTAACAGATCATTTCAAGTGAGGGTAGGAAATACATATTCCAATTCTAAATGTCCTCAAATGGGCTTGCCGCAAGGGTCTGTATTAGCTCCAGTTTTATTTAACATATTGTTACACGATCTTCCGAAGCATATATCAAAGGATGTAGTTTTAGCACAATATGCAGACAATATTTGTATTTGGATGACCGTTACTATGAAACGAAACACGTCAAAAAGAGCTTTAAATTACAGTAGAAAAACATACCAAAAACAACTTGATAATCTAAATCAATATATAACAGAAAACGGTCTCACGTTTTCTACAGAAAAAACACATATGGTGTTATTCAATAATGGCAGTGATCCAATAGAATTACCAGTGTTTAAGATTGAAAATGAGACAATTTATTACAAACAAATAGTAAAATTTTTGGGTGTATTTCTTACATCAAAGTTAACATGGAATGTCCATATTGAACATGTTCTAACTAAAGCTAGAAAAAACTTAAATCTCCTGAAAATTATTAGTAAGCAGTATTGGGGGCAAGATCTGTCAGTCCTTAAACATTTATCGACACCATTGATAAGATCAAAATTGTCATATGGACATGAAGTCTTTTTTAATGCGCCAAAATATTTATTGAGGAAGCTTCAGAGTATAGATTGTAAAGCATACAGGCTTACTCTTGGTGTACCTTTTCATGCATCAGCAATTGAGACATATACAGAAGTCGGAATGCTGCCGTTAGATGAATACCGAAAACTTGCATGTGCCAAATATGTACTGAGAAGTTCAACACCCAAAAACTTTGCATCGGAAGACATAAAAATAAAATCTGATATACTTTTTCCTAAACGAGCGCAAAAAATCCGTTCTTTAACAACTATTGGTACTTACGTGGAGGACCTTTATGAGCAATCTGAAATTGATAAAATGAATGTAGACTCACAAAAAGTAGTTTCAGCCTGCCCCTCTTGGGAAATGAATCCAGCAAATTTTGATATTAATTACACAGATATGAAGAAGAACGAGAATCCAAATGTTTTGGCAGCTACTGTTAGATCTTATGTTCATGATAACTACTGTAATTACCTTAAAGTGTACACTGACGGTTCCTTATTAGAAAACCACCAAGCTGGTTCAGCTTTTGTCATACCAGCTCTAAAAGTAGAAAAATCATATTATATTGGTGTAAATCGGTCAGTATTTACAGCTGAGCTGGTCGCAATTTTAATGGCCTTAACATACATGCTAGATCATCCATATAGTTTTCATCAGATCTTACTTTGTGTGGATTCCAAATCAGTTTTACATGCCATAAAATCTGCAGATTACAAGAATTATTCGAAGCTTATATTAGATATAAAACATATTGTACACCTTTTAAGTTTAAGAGGTATTTTTGTCACCTTTCTTTGGATACCTTCACACGTAGGATTGTACTCCAATGAATGGGTTGACAGGGCTGCAAAAAGAGGTGCAGACAATAAAAGTGGAAACATTGAGTTACGTATTCCTTTAACTATCCAAGAAGGATACCATATGTTAGAAAAAGCATCCTCAAATAAATTCATTGAAATAATACAGCAAAGAACGGTTTGCAAAATGGGTTCTAACCAGGATAAAAGTGTCTATGAAAGCATACATCAGTCAAAGACTTATAGAAATATTGTCAAGGAAAGACAGCTTGAGGCTTTATTTTTTAGAATTCGATTAAACGCTTTTATCACAAAATTTAGCAAGGATGTTAAATGCTTATGTGGAAACAATAATATTTCAAATACTCATATTGTACTTGAATGCAAGACTTTAAAACGTTACTTACCTAGCTTTTCTGAAACTTCCCTTGAACAAGTTCTAGATAATATCAATTTAGTGTTTGCTATTGCTAAGAGTTTATTGTTAAGTCCCATTGGGCACTTGTTGTAGTCATAGCGTTGTTGTTTCTTTTTTTTCTTTTTTCTTTTTAATTTTATTTTTTCCTGTTGTTAATGGTTATCACACAGTTTCGCTTAATACAATGAGGATATCTTCAGCCATAACTACATACATACACAAGAGTACAAACACAGAGACACGAACGCACACACGTACCCACACCCACACACGCACGCACACCCACACGTAAACGCATATGCGCGCACGTACGCATGCGCGCGCGCGCGCACACACACACACATCATCAATTTTTAATTTAATTTTTTATCTAAATCCCTTCCATTCCCAGCCATTTTCTCTGTCACTGTCTCCCTTTCTCTCTAAATTTCACCAGTGTTTTAGCTCTTATTGTTACTTTATTTTTGTCATATGGGTAACTGTGTTTTCATTCTTTATCTTAATTTATTTACTCATATGTTTATGCTCATATTTATTTATTTATGTATTCTTTTCTTTTGTTCTATTTATACTTTTCCCCCTCCCCAAACCCAGTCCGGTATCACTGTATGTGGAAGGACGTAAAATTGAAGACTACTACTACTACTACTACACACACACACACACACACACACACACACACACACACACACACACAACACACACAACACACACACACACACACACACACACACACATACATTTGGTGCACACTTAAAAACAGAGTAGGCAACTGTGTGTTGGTGAGCACAGATGACCTGTTTCTTTTTATACCACTTTATATCACAGCAGATTCCTCTGTGTGAAATTCGGGCTGCCCTCCCCAGGGAGAGTGCGTCGCCACAAGTGCAGCGCCTGCCCATTTTTTTTCCCCCCTTTTTTCTGTCTGCAACTGTATTATGTTTCCCTATCAGTGTGGCTTTTTTCTGCAGAATTTTGCCAGGGACATAGGCCTACACACTTCAGCTGCACTGGTTCTGCTATCATCCAAGTGACTTCCACTCGCTTCTTCTTCTTCTTCTTCTTCTTCTTCTTCTTCTTCAGAGAGAGAGAGAGAGAGAGAGAGAGAGAGAGAGGAGAGAGAGAGAGAGAGAGAGAGAGAGAGAGAGAGAGAGAGAGAGAGATTTTCATCCTCACAAAGCCAACAAGCAAACAATTTTTTTTTTTAATCAATACAAATTCTTACAACCACAGCAGAAAAAAAAAGAAGAAAAAGGAAAGAAAATAAAAGACAGAGAGAAAAGAAAGAAGAAAGAAAAGAAAAGAAAGAAAGAGAAAGAAAGAAAGGAAGGAAGGAAGGGGAAAAAGAACGAAAAGAAACGAAAGAAAAGAAAAGAAAGAAAGGAAGGAAGAAAGAAAGAAAGAAAGAAAGAATGAATGAATGAATGAATGAATGAATGAATGAATGAATGAATGAATGAAAAGAAAAGAAAGAAAAAAGAAAAGAAAAAAAGAAGCGAAAGAAAAGAAAAGAAAAGAAAGGAAAAAACGAAAAGAAAAGAAAAGAAAAGAAAGAAAGAGGAATAACAACCATGTCACGGAACCAACTGTCCTACCTTCTGTTCAAAATCCTATTTTCATCAGTTTAAAATTCTTCCACAGGAATCCCAAACAGAATTAGACTATATCTTTTCTCTCACAGGCTCGCCAGAGGCTAACAGAACACTTCAGTTGCACTGGGTCTGCCGAGGGAACAAGCGGTTGGGGATTAATTAATGTGTGCATCAGCTTTTATCCAAGTGACTGCCACTCGCTTCTTCAGAGAGAGAGAGAGAGGGGGGGGGGTAGACAGAGAGAGAGAGAGAGAGAGAGAGAGAGAGAGAGGAGAGAGAGAGAGAGAGAGAGAGAGAGAGAGAGAGAGAGAGAGATTTGAAAGACTAGACAGCAGTGCACAGCTTTGTTCAGCTAAGACCGTTTGTTTGATTCAGTAGTCGTGGACTTCGCAACGAAATTGTGTTAGCTGAACAGGATTTTTTTTTGTTTTAATTGAATTGCATCGAAGTCCTGACAAGGTAGATTGGGTTCTAAGGTCAAGTAGGCTTCGTGGTGAGTGGATTACTTTGCAGAGTGGTATTATGTGTTTTGTTGTATTGCATTGTGTTGTATTGTATTGTGTTGTATTGTATTGTGTTGTATTGTATTGTGTTGTGTTGTGTAATATTGTATTGTGTTGTATTGTAGTGTATTGTCTTGTATCGTATTGTAATTGTATTGTATCCTATTATATTGTTTTGTCTTGTGTCATTAAATTGTCTTGTCTCGTGTCATATTATATTTTATTGTATTGTATCGTATTGTATTTACTTGTATCATATTGCATTGTATTGTATCATATTATAACTGTATTGTATTATATTGTATTGTATTGTATCGCATTGTATTGTCTTGTATCACGTTGTACAGTATTGCATCATATTGTATTGTATAATATCGTACTCCATTATTTTCTGTTTTAACCCTTTCAATCCCAATAGATTTCTCTAGGTAAGTGGTTACCTTCACTCGTTTTTCCTCCACTACTTTTTCCTCAATAATAGATTTCTCTGTGTGAAATTTGGGCTGCACTCTCTTGGAAAAATGCGTCGTCGCCACAAGATGGGCGCCACCTTTTTGTTATGTTCACCCTCTGTATGTTCCTTATTTTGTTGGGTTATTTTTCCCTGTCAGAGTGGTCCTGTTCTGTACCACGGGGTAGCCTAATGGTCAGAACATTGCGCTGGCAATTTGACGACCCGAGTTCGATTCCCGGTCGAGGAGGATTTTTCTCCTGGAGTCAACATCAGTGCTGACTCCACTCTCCCCCAAAGTCCTTCGGATGAGACTATAAACCGAGGCCCCGTGTGCGAACGCACGCAGAACATCTTGCACACACGTTAAAAATCCTGTTCCGCTTTTCGTAAGAGTAGGCCATTGTGTGCCAGTGGGAACAGATGACAATGTTTACACAACTACATACACACGGGGACTGGATGAAAAAAAGCATATGAGTGCTTATTCCATCATCCTCGATATAAAAGAATAAATAAATAAATAAATAAATACCATTTTGCCAGGGACAACTCTCTCGTGGTTTCTTCTATGTGCGCTAAACATGTGTTGCATACAGGACCTAGATTAGGATCCAGACCTCTAACTACTCACGGTGTTGTAGAGGGAAGGAAAATTCGGTGTGTGTGTGTGTGTGTGTGTGTGTGTGTGTGTGTGTGTTGTGTTGTGTTGTGTTGTGTTGTGTTGTGTTGTGTTGTGTTGTGTGTGTGTGTGTGTGTGGTGTGTGTGTGTGTGTGTGTGTGTGTGTGTGTGTGTGTATGTGTGTGTGTGTGTGTGTGTGTATGTGTGTGTGTGTTTGTGTGTGTGTGTGTGTGCGTGCGTGCGCGCGTGCGTGCGTGCGTGCGTGTGTGTGTGTGTGTGTGTGTGTGTGTGTGTGTGTGTGTGTGTGTGTGCCTATGTGATAGTACAGTTAGCAAGGTAGATATTGAAACTACAATGATTATCTTTTCTTTTGGGAAGGGGGGTGGGGACTTTCAATTACTAAACGAATGTCAGTCTACTAGACATCTTGATTTGACTGGTGCCAGTGTGTGTGTGTGTGTGTGTGTGTGTGTGTGTGTGTGTGTGTGTGTGTGTGTGTGTGTGTGTGTTTGTGCGCGCGTGTGTGTGTGTGTGTGTGGGGGGGCTTATAATTATTATATAATTCTGTACTATCTCCCCGAGAAGAGTGTCCAGTAAACTTGCAAAACAGCATTTTGTCTACCAGAAGTGGGCCAATAGATTTCGTATACAAAACTCAGAAGAAGCTTTTGGAAACGATCATTTAGGGCTCGCTAAACGCAGCTTAAAGAGGTCGGACACTGACACAGCAAACATTGAAGGCTCCTTCAACAACCTGTAGAGGTCAAGTCAAGAAGGTCAAGGCTGTTGAAACATCGTTACACCAAAGACAGCTAAGGGTCACAGACAAACACACACAGGAGCAGGTGACAAGCAGGTGGTTTGGGTTGGTTAACGCTTAGCTTCTCTGGGTTACGGGTTGCTAGTTCGATCCCATCCTTCTCTCAGCCCTTGCTCTCTCACTGGCATTGATTTTTTTTGTATTTTGTACCACTTTATGTCACAGCAGATTTCTCTGCGTGAAATTCGGGCTGCTCTCCCCGGGGAGAGCGCGTCGCCACAACTGCAGCGCCTACCCATTTTTTTTATTTTTCCTGTCTGCAATTGTATTTGTTTCCCGATCAGAGTGGCTTTTTTCTACAAAATTTTGCCAGGGTCAACCCCCTTGTTGCCGTGGGTTCTTTTACGTGCGCTAAATAGTGATGTGTAATACACCGGACCTCGGTTTCTCGTCTCATCCGAAAGACTAGCGCCCAGACCACCTCTCAGGGTGTAATGGATGGGGGGACAGTTTTGGGTCCAACGGGGTACAAACCACCGCACACTCCGACCCGGACTTCTTGCTTTCTAAGCGCGTTACCACCTAGACCACCGATCCACGTAAAAACTCTCTCTCTCTACTGGCCATATTGTATCAAAAGATGTCTTGATCTTTTTGGCTTCTCTGAAGTGTGGGTAAATGGTGGGGTGGGAAATGAGAAAGTTTTTCTAAAAGAATTAAAGCAACGCATGATTGATTTGCTTTCATCAAGATTGGCATGCAAAACTGTCAGAAAGTGACAGATTCGAAACGTATAGGTCATTTAAATCACTGTTACAGCCTGAAAAATATCTTACTGCTAACACCATAGGTAAATTCAAACATGCACTGGTCAAGTTTCGACTTGGAGTCAGTGATTTAAACGTGAATAACAGATACAATGATAAATCTAAAAAGTGCCCTTTTTGTGACAAAATTGAAACTGAAATCCATTTTCTGTTTGAATGTTCAAAGTTTACAGACTTGAGGGAGAAATACCTATCCAAATACTTCACAAATGATAATGAACATTGCCTCCAAACTATTCTGAATAGTGAAAATGTTTGTCAGTTGAGACACTTGGGTATGTATATATTTTATGCTCTGAAAGCCAGAGAACTCAGTTAGGCTCAATTGGTGTACAAAAAGTTGATGTAGTTTATGTCTCTTTGGAAATTATTTCATGACAATGCCAAAATTCTGTTGTTTGTTCAATGTTTTGCTTTTAGTTTCTTCGGTTAAAATGTGTACCCCCTTGTATACAGGCCGGTGGCCTTACAATTAAAATCGAGTTTCGAGTTTCTCTCTCTCTCTCTCTCTCTCTCTCTCTCTCTCTCCTGGAGTTAAGGCAATGTGAGGCACAAAATTTTACTTTTTACAAATGAAGAATTAAAACCTAGTCTTTGATATTAACTTATAGTACTATGACTTCTAACTTAAAAAATGTTACTTGTTTTATGTTAGTGAGC
Source organism: Stramonita haemastoma (assembly GCA_030674155.1). Lineage (NCBI taxonomy): Eukaryota > Metazoa > Mollusca > Gastropoda > Neogastropoda > Muricidae > Stramonita > Stramonita haemastoma. The sequence goes on from CM060337.1 coordinate 44,159,863, forward strand.
CATGTTTCCATGGAAACCAAGATAAACATCCGCCATCTTGGATTTTTAGGAATGATTTTTTACCCATAAATTCAAGTGCTACATTCATGATTTTTGGCACAAATGTACATAATGGGTGTATTTACAGTTAAATAGAGAGACATTCTTGAAAAAATTCACTGTTTATTTTTTATAATTTTTTTTTTTAATGGACACTTTTTATACAAGGTATTATGTAATCTGATCTTTTTAACAGAAAAAATACTCATAATATTAAAAAAGTCTCTCTATATTACTGTCAAGAAGACCATAATGTGTAAGTGTGCCAAGTTTCATCAATTTCTGATAGACAGTTTTTGAGAAATTTTGATCACAAAATGCATGTGATGCAAAAAACACAAAGTGGAGAAAAAAGAGGAAAAAGAATACAAACATGTACAGACCACCACATATTACTCATAGCCTTGTTGGAAAGCTTCAGTTCACATATCCAGCCTTTTAAAAACAAGAATAAATAATCAGAACACCCCTGTAGGCTAGGCTGGGCCACTTTCCAGCACCATCAGCTCCTCTACCCCTTCAGTTTGGCAGCTCTCAGAGTGTCGCGCCTCTTGATCACACTGGCCCTCTGGTACCTGAGGCTGTTCTTCTCCCTGTCCTGCTGTCTGGATGCCCTCAGCCTCTTCATGTGCACACTTATATCAAATCTAAAGCAACTGGCAGTGTCTTGGGCAGAAGCAGGACCTAAGTTGAACTCATGGATGGCTGTCAGACTGCAAAGAGAACTCGCCAGCATGATGTGAGCTTGTCCATGGAACAACAAATTTCACAAGGCTGTTCAGGCACTCTTTGAGTCTTGCCAGCACCACATCTTTGAAGCAGCTGCATCTTTGTCATTCTCTCATAAACAGGCATGAAGTAGATATGCTGCTTCTCATAGTTCAGGGGTGTTGTCAGCTCACTGAAGATATCACACCTTGTCGCATTCCATGGTGCACACCACAGGACTGCTTCAAACTCCATGTGAGCTCATAAATTGAATCAAGATATACTGATCTAGATATAACAATTTATGTTTGGAGCTGTGTGTGTGTGTGTGTGTGTGTGTGTGTGTGTGTGTGTGTGTGTGTGTAGGTATGCATGTAGACACACACACACATATATACACACACACACATATATACACACACATATATATACATATATAAATATATATACATATATATATATATGCTAGTGTGTTTGTGAATACTTGCATGAAGAGTATGCTGTAATCTAGATCTAGTATAATGAATTTGTTCAAACAATAAAGTTGATTTCCACTCCATATTCATTTCAGCCTGAATCCTTTTGTGAAAACTGTTAATTAATTAATTCATGCAGTTTTATCCTATACTTCTGTCCATAAATGCAAAAATATATTCATGTTTTGCCTCATTAGAATTACAGGTATAAATAAAGAAAATTGTGTCTCACACACACACACACACACACACACACACACACACACACACACACACACACACACACACACACACTCATGCATGTGCACACACACACACACACACATGCATTTGCACACACACACACACACACATGCATTTGCACACACACACACACACACACACACACACACACACACACACACACACACACACACACAAATATAAAACAGCTAGGCCTACCAGTGAACTTGTTTCCCACCCCAAATCCCCCCTACAGCTTGCTTACTGGTGATACACAACACACATTGAATACACAGAACAACTAACCCATGTGGTTTCTTTTCCTCTGTTCTGAAGCCAAAAGTTAGTTTACACTTGGAGCAGTTTCTGCTCATTACAGTTACCAGCTGGCTCAGAACTGGCATTTTCGAACCTTTTTTCACAAACGGCCTGATATGGTTCATGTTTGAGCAGAGTACAAGCTTTCTTGCTTAGCAAAACACTCTCAGTACGCAGCGATCTTGACAGCGAAGCAGACGATGAGATTTCACTTTTAGAACACTGTAGCACTAAGTCAGACTCGGCACTGATTCTCAACAATTCGTCCGTTTCCTTCCATGTTTTGCACTGTCGAGCAAATGCAAGGTGTTTTTCGCGACTCGGCTTGCATTTATGAGCCAATTGAAGCGTTTATTTCTTCAAACGAGTCATTTTTCTGCTTGAAGCGGAGGTACGAACTCGATGTAAACAGCGGCCATTTTGCGTCACGTGACCCGATTCAACTAACCGGCCAGCTTACTTTTGAATCGCTCTCTATATATGGAAGTTGCCGTCGATATGCTAATCGACTGAAATGACGTATAACTCGTTGTGAATGAGTGTTCGTAGTAGAAGCTCTTCGGAATCTTGTAGGGGAGACAATCTAGTTTCGTTTGGTGTATGATACGTCATACTTTGTGAACTAGAAATGCATGTTGCTAGGGCATAAATGTCGGCATTTTCACGCATTTTTCGGAATAAAAGAACACAAACTCGGTTGGGTTAGTTAGTAAAACGTTTTTTAATTGCATAAAGACAATGTATTTGTAAAATCTAATTATGTCATATGAATATATACATGTCCTAGAATGTAAAATTGGAAAAATCTCAAAATAGCCAAAATGACCTAAATTTAGTAATGTTGGGTGCCGCACATTAACATCAGTGCTGACTCCACTCTCCCCAAAAGTCCTTCGGATGAGATTTTAAACCGAGGCCCCGTGTGCGAACGCACACAGAACATCTTGTCCACACGTTAAATCCTGTTCCATTCTTCGTAAGAGTAGGCCATCGTGTCGGTGGGAACAGATGACATTTACGAAAACTGCATACACAAGGGGAGTGGATGTGAAAAAAAAGCACAAGATTGCTTATCCCATTATCCTCGATATAAAAGAATGAATCAAATCAAATCAAATCAAATCAAATCAAATCTCTCTCTCTCTCTCTCTCTCTCTCTCTCTCTCTCAGTATACAGTTGAAACTATTCCCACAACCAGGCCTACACATCTAGACTATCATTATCAATTGATTCTACAAAGGAATACTTCATCAAAAAAAAAAAAAAAAAACCCAACCCAAACCTGCGCTCTACATTTGCACAAGGCATAAAGCATTGTGTGTAGTTAATGACAGATGCTGCCATGGGCTGTTTTATAGTTTTACGGTTTGTCATTGTCGTCCACACTCAAACACTCCTTCAGTGCAGGCTATATGGCTTTTGTTGAATAAAGTAATTATTTTCGTATCATCCGATTTGCTCTCTCTCTCTCTCTCTCTCTCTCTCTCTCTCTCCTCTCTCTCTCTCCTCTCTCTCTCTCTCTCTCTCTCATCTCTCTGTGAATACTTAATCTGTAACTCTTGAAAAAAAATCATTCATTCTCTCTCTCTCTCTCTCTCTCTCTCTCTCTCTCTCTCTCCTCTCTCTCTCTCTCTCTCCACACACACACACACACACACACACACACACACACACACACACACACACACACACACACTAGAAAGCAGTGACATGGGTACCTTGCTGTTTCCTTGTACACGAAATCATTTGGTGTCTTAAGTGACACTCCAAGAAACTTTTCAACGCAAACAAATGCGGTTTTTTCCACAGTGTATGGCAGCAGGACAGAGACCCCATACCTCAGCTCCATATTGCAAAACAGGTTGAATTTGGGTATCAAATAATTTTAGAAACAGAGAAAGAGATTTAATATTCAAGAGAGTTAATTTCTTCATTTAACACAACATTGCATTTTTTGCTCTCCTTGTGAGATTATTGCATGCAAATGTAAAGCTTAAACGAGTAGAAAAGTATATACCTAAATACTTATAAACATTCACCACAGAAATCAGTTCCACCATAGTCCACCTTTATCTCATTGCAAGATGCCAACCCTTTCTAAATACAGTAATGTTATTCTTTGTTAGGTTAACTTTTAACTTCAATGAAGCAGCAGCCCTGTGTAAACTATTCAACTGATTCTGAAGATCAGTTATCATTTTTTATATTAACAATATACCATCAGCTAACAACAATATAAAGATTTCAAGAACATTATTACTAATTGTTGCACCATGTTTTATAGACTTTATTACTTCTTTTATCAATTCCTTAATGAACAAATTAAATAAAATAGGGCTTCAAAGATCACCTTATTTCACCCCACACGTACAATTGATATAATTTGATAACATAACACCTGAAGGCACTCTTTCTTTCACACAATCATGCATACTCACAACACATTTGTACATAAAGGTGTTTATCCTGATATTTGGTCAGAGTTGATTGTCCTTACATTATATAAGAAAGATTATGTTAAAAACTTTAATGATTATAGAGGAATTTCGTTGTGTAACATAAGTAGCAAGTTTTACAGTGCTGTGATTAATAGAATAATACAGGAATGGGTAACTGAAAATAATATAACCAGAGAATTTCAAGCAGGTTTCAAGCAGAATTATTCCACAGTAGGTCACATGATTACACTTTTGACATTCATTCAAAAACAATTCAGTCTAATCTGCAAATTATATGTTGCATTTATAGATTTCGAGAAGGCTTTCGACTCTGTCAACAGAAGTTTGTTGTGGTTAGTTTTGTTCAAAAATGGTATTCGTGATAAACTGTACAGATGTGATTAAGAGAGAGAGAGAGAGAGAGAGAGAGAGAGAGAGAGAGAGAGAGAGAGAGAGAGAGAAGAGAGATTCATGAGGAGGTCATTGGCCCAAACATGAAGGGGTTAATCGATCAAATCAAGGCTTAATCAAACAATAGCCCACACTGTAAAGTACAGCTGTGTCAAACATACATGGAACAAACCCAGAGACAGAAATTAACAATCACAGGGAAAAACATCAACAAAAACGAGAAAAACAAAGAAACTAGGTGGGTGGGTAATCTCCTGCAGTAATAGGACTGCCTTCCTTCAGGTCTAAGAGAGTGCTTTGAACACATTCTTGGCCGAAATGTCTTTAACATCATTAAGAGTTGAAGGAATAGACCATCACACCGTCATTATTCTGTGTCTGTTGTCAACTGGTGAACTTTTCATCCCACACATCCAGACTGATAGTGTTGTTTGTATAGGGCAGAAAGTATCCATCACAAGTTGCCAGGGACAGAATGAGGGCAGGGGGGCACAAAACAGTGTCAGCGCTGGAAAGAATGAAGGCAAGTGTCATCTTCATCTCCCTCATGGCTCTTTCTTCCCACACCCCTCAGTCTTTCCGACACAACTGAAAACACCACTGCCCCTGACACTTTTTTTTTTATGGTAATTAGGCAGGCATCCCTCAGTCTTGGAAGACAATGGAGTTGTGCTCTAGGTTCTAGAGAACATAGCTTGGGTAGGCCTAAATATGTATGTATGGCAAGCTGTTACCCATGCAGCAGATCCTCCCTCTCCTTGTCACTGGAATGATCCATTGGAAAGGGCCAATAAGAATGGTTCCAGTGCCCTTGCAGGAGCCACCAGAATGTTGCCATATACAGCCCCAAACCACACTGGGGACTCCAACTCCCCAAGTTTTTCTCAGGGATGGTATCTAAACACAACACTTGTGTCCATGCTAGTTTTTTTTGTTGTTGTCATCTGCTCCTACCAGCACACAATGGCCTGCTCTTCCAAAAGACGGAATGGGTTTTTAAGTGTGGGCAAGATGTTCTGAGTGCCTTTGCATAGGGGACCTGGGTTTATAGTCTCTTCCGAATGGTAATGAAAACTACTGATGGGTCGTTTTGTGTCACTGAATGTGCTCAGGTGGCACAGCATGCCCCACTGAACAGCCCCTTGACACAAGGGGTGAAGAACAGCTCAATGTCAGTGACAGTACAACATAAGGACACAGTAACAACAGATCATAATGTTGACAGAAAGAACAGTGACAGCGACTGTACCCAAGAAGAGCAAGTGATAAATGACAAGTCAGTGACGCCATCTTTGACTCTGACACAGCAATCCAGTGCAAAACCAAAGAAAGGAAGAAAAGAAAACAGTGTCAGAAAGAAGAGCTGATGCTGAATGTAGACCACCCACCAGTCAATGAATCAAAACAAAGAAATGAAGTGTACAGTGAGGACTGCAGAAAAAAAAAATCATGCTGTGTGTGCAAGAGATGATAAGGAACAAGGACAGACAGACAGACAGACAGACACGCAGACAGACAGACAGACAGTTTCAGGTCAAGGGAGTGGTAGACAGATTCTGGCTATTGGCAAGGAGGGAAATCTATCTATCTATCTATCTATCTATCTCTATCTATCTATCTATCTATCTATCTATCTATCTATCTATCTATCTATCTATCTATCTGTCTGTCTGTCTGTCTGTCTGTCTGTCTGTCTGTCTATCTGTCTGTCTGTCTGTCTGTCTGTCTGTCTGTCTGTCTATCTATCTATCTATCTCTATCCCTTAGTCTGGCAACCGAGGGCCCACCCCTGAGGACTTGACATAGATTCCTGATGAAGAATTGAAACAAAACAAAAAACAACAAAAAAGCTACCTTCACAGCTGTTAGGCAAGAGACAGACTGTGAACATACCTACAATGTTATGCTTTTATAAGCATTACGACAGTTATAACAGTGTTATGAACATTATCATGATCGGATTGTCATTCGTGATGACTCATGGAAATGAAATTGATCATTTTCGTTTTGTGTTTGCGTTAATTTGGAATTCCCTTCCTCACCCTACGTACCCCTTTGTGAATGAGCTCAAAGCTTAACACATTCAATCATTTGTGCTCTCTCTCTCTCTCTCTCTCTCTCTCTCTCTCT
>CM060337.1:44171605-44236605 GCA_030674155.1 Stramonita haemastoma
GTTTTGGATATGTACATTAATTCACAAAATTGCTCCAGTTATCTGTCAAGTAGTAGTGCAAAGGTGAAGAAAGGTGTAGGCCTGCAAGAAGACTGTCAACATCAGTGCATACTTGGGACTACAGACACTTGTGAGATGTACAGGTCACAGGAATATATGCTGTGACTGCATTTATAATGTAATCATTTCTGCATTTTGCTTCCTCATTGTTGAGACACAATGCATTTTTTGATTGTGCTGAGGTTTTTGTAGTAGCTGAGACAGATTCAAACTAGGCTGCTTGACATTTCAAATATCCAGGCACTTGGTTTTATAATTTATGATTTAACATGAGGCTCTGTGTTTGGATTTGAATTTTGCCATTTCATTTATCAAGGGAGCAAGAACTAGTTTCCAGTTTAGTGTATATCACTGCCACTGTCTGTCTTTCTGTCCTGCTTATATTGCTAGTTTATTGATGCAATGATGGGGTGGGGGGTAGTATCCACATTAATATTGTCAGCCTGAACCAAAAAACTATCAGATGGGGGGAAAAAATGACAAGTCTCAAGCTTTTTGTGGATCGGAACAATTGAAATAGTAATGTGTATTTACTAATTTAGTCATTTTTGTTTTCAAATATTTCACACTATATGATATAACTTTCTATTAAAGTATGTTGGTCAAACTTAAAAGATGCCCAACAGACGACCTCCATTGGATTGCAACAGATGATTAAGATGAAGGAACTGGAGGAAAAGAATACCAGAGAAGAGGAAAGAAGCAAGGAAAGGAAACGACAAACAAGAGAGAGAGGGAGAGAATAATGCATGATCAATCATTCATGTCCATCACAATAGGAGTAGGAAAACAAAGATTCTTGATTCAGTACTTACGAGGCTACATTTATGATTCTATCACATCGTAGCTGATGACAGGAAATTCTGAAAATCTTATCTAAAAAAAAAACAAAAAACAAAAAACTTAGACACTTCAACTTTTATTGTTTTAAGTATATTTTTGACCAGCTAACAGTAAACGCTGTGCTTTTAAAAAGATTTTCTATCAAGATTTTTGTTGGTTTTATTTAATACTCATTACTAGTGCTGTAATATCATTTATCATTTTTAGGCATTTATTCAAACATTAGAGAGATGATGTATTCAAGTTTTAACTTTCTTTTTGAGTGAACTGAAAAACAGATTATCAAAATTGTTTCTTCACTGAAAGATTAATGATGCTAAAGTGTCTAATAAACAATGGGAACACAATAATATGGATTAAAAAAAAATTATTTTGATTAATAGATAATCCAGAACCGGGATACAGCTTAATACATTTTCTTAGAATTGATAATCATAATAGTTGATGAGAATAAATATTGAAACTGTTTTGATTACTTGATATTGATCAATAAAAGTAGAAACACATAGTATATGCCTTCCGCACCCCCTCCAAATTAAAAAAAAACACATAAAAAAGGTGCCCCCCCCCCCCCCCCCTGAAAAAACAAAAACAAAAAAATCAACCAAAAAATAATTTTCCCTATTTGGCAATAGATAATTTTGGCTTCTGTCAGTTCTACTCATTGGCTATATATCGCAATTTCTTTTTTATTCCTTAATTAGAGCTCTGAGATTCATCAATGGTAAGATTTTGCATGTACAGACATTTTTTCCCATCATTAAGGTAGCCACGTGTGGACTTGAAGGATGATGTCTAAACACACCTGTATGTGTGTAGCATGTGGGACAGTCTGCATACCATTCCAAAAGACTAGCACACAGACCCTGCTTGTGTAGTGGATAGCCGGGAGACTGACTTGTTGACAGGATTGAACCTGCAAGCTGTAGCGTCCTAGGTGATTACGACACTTCTAAACCACCAGCCTAGTTTCTCCCTTTTGTTGATTGTTTACACATACAGGCATGACAAAGAAAATAGTTTGGGGAAAAAAATGGAAAGAAAAAACGTAACCACATTGTTCTTTATTCTAAAAACTTTTTTTTTCATTCCTCAGCCAAATCTCTGATGGTTCACCAATGGTGAGATTTTGCAGTATGTTACGCATCTTTTTTTCTTCTTTTTTTTTTTTTTTTTTTTTTTACCTACCGTTAACATAGCCGCATTCTGACTTGAGGGAAAAGAATTTAGAAGCTGATCCACATTGCCCTTCTTCTTTATAAATTGACATTTCTGGGCATGGGGGAAAAAAGGAGAGAATAAAAATGAATAAGAAAAGGAGAAAAAACGGTTAACCACGTTGTTCCTTAGCCTCAAGAATAAAAAAGAAGAGCTCTATGAAACTGTTCACTCTTGCAGGCAAACCTTCCAGTTCTTCCTTCGGAAGCGAACCCCAGTTCCCTGCGAGAGAGGATCTTGAAGCACCTGAGCCAGCAGAGAGCGCCCAGAACGGCCATTGAAGTGGCCAGGGGCCTTGGCCTGCACAACAAGAAGGTGGTCAACCCCATCCTGTACCGCCTGAAGGACGACGAGCTCCTGGAGATTGAGGGCAAGCGAGGCAGCAAACCCTTGTGGCGATTGTCGGAGAAGGCTTCTGCCATGGCGGAGGAACTGTTCCGAGACTCCAGTCAGGACAGTAACGCACCTGGAGCCTACAGCCCGGAGAAGAGGGTAGGTTTGTTGGGGTTGTGGTGGAGGGAGAGAGAGAGAGAGGGGGGGGGGATCTTTTTCTCTGTGAAGATGGAATATGGTTTTCTTTTTTGGTAAAACGGCAACAACGAAAAATGTATATATGTTTTGGATTCACCTCATGGTTGGAAAAAAGTTTTGTCAAGTTTGTCTGAACAGGTGAGATTTAAAGAAAAAAACTAGTTTGTCAGCAAGGTCGCGAAGGTTTACTTGTGGTGAGATTTTGTATTATACACATGCGATCGTTTGCCCACCATTTTAAGGTATAGCCACATTCCGGCTTCAGTGAAGAGGATCTCCCAGAACTGAATTTGGTTGGAGAAGCTGAGGTCTCTGATGCCTCAAACTCCCCTACGACAACAACATAGATTATGGGACACCTTTACCTTAGCTATAACGTTGCTGGCATGTCATCGTTGCTTTACTTTTCATCCCAACTCCTCCTGTGTGTGTGTGTGAACAGCACCATCGGTACTTGCAGCGGAGCCAGAGCAAGCCCTACGATGCCGCAGCTCACACTCAGCGCCGCAGAAACGCATCGGGGACGGGTCCTCCCGCCCACACAGCAGCCTCCTCCTCCCAGGAGCCCCTCAAGCAGTCAGACTCCGGCATTGTCGCTGACAGTGGAGAGCACGGCAGCGACGCGCCGTGTGAAGAAATGACGGTGACAGTGACGGCAAAGGGCAGCAGGGAAGTGTCGCTGTCGCATGACAGTGACAGAGGCGTGGGGGATCATGATCATGATCCGTCACAGAGTGAGTTACCCCAGGACGAATCTGTTCACAGTGTGTGTGTAGAATCGGAATCGACACACGGCGACCGGTTACAGGACGAGGCTATGACCTCAGAGCAGAGTCCCCGTGACCCTTACAGATGCATTGACGATGACGACAAATCGGACTTTGAGGACTATGAGGACGACAGCCTGTGCGACATGTCCAGCATGTCCCGCTTCCACGACATGATGGGCAACCTGGAGTTCAGCGACCTGACCTACGTGGAGGAGGAGGGGGGGGAGATGTGGGGGGGGGAGGAGGCATCGCTCGAACCCCAGGACATCGTGCTCCTGCAGCTGAGCCTGGAGCCGAACCACACGGCCACGGCTGCCCAGCTGGCGCGGGCCTTGAACCGCACAGAGGAGGACATGGCTCTGGTGCTGGGGTCCAGTGGGGACAGGGTCACTGTGGTCAACAGCCAGTGGAGCCTGACCGACAGAGGGCTGGCCTGGGCACGCGAGAAGTACGCCGCCTACCCCTCCCTGGCCCACCACCTCGACCCCTCGCGCAGGTCAGCGGGTCAGGGTCAGGTCATGCCCCTCGTCTCGTCGTCCCCCGAAGGTTTACTACCTTTGAACCCCCGGCAGCTGATTGCCGGGGATCCGGCGTTCCGCATGAGCCACCTTCCGGCCGTGGGGGTTGAGAGGTTGTCAACCTCGCCCAACAAACTTTTGGCGGGTATAGGAAGGGGGAGGAAAGGGGGTGGTGTTGGTGGTGGGGAGGAGGGGGGTTGTGCGCCTGGCCGGCCTGTTCCGTCCAGTTCTTCCCCCTTCGTCCCCAACCCACCCCCACCGTCCGCCCACCTGCCCAATCCTGGTCTGCCAGTCGGCTCGACATCCTCGGTGATGTCGGCAAGTTTTCCAACCCCCTACCCGCCCGTGTTTCCCCATCAGCAGAGTGATCTGGTGCCGAGACCCCGGGCAGCGGAAGAGGGGATGTATGGGGAGGCGACTCCGCAGATGGGGATGCAGTCGGACAGCGTGGCTGGCGGGGTGCAGGCCCCTTATCCGTCGCAGGAAGTGGGGAGGTGTCAGCCCTCCTTCGTGCCTCAGTCTCTGACCTCCATTGACCCCAGCCTGCAGAAGTTTGCGGAGGAAGGATTGACGGTCGTCCCTGCTTCTGGGAGGTGAGGGTTTTGGGGGGTTTATGTGTATACTTGGGAATTGTTGGTTTTTGGGTTTTTTTGGAAAATTTGTGTGTGTGTTTTGGATTTTTTTTTTGGGGGGTGGTCCTGTTTTGAGGGGGGGGGGGGAGTTTGAAAACTGTGTTCGGTTTGTTTGTTTTTTATGTTAGTTAATTTGTTGCTTGATTTTTTTTATATTTTAATTTGCTGTTCCTTGGCTAGAGGTTGAATGATTACCACTGGTGAGATTTTTGTGTATCCGACCATTTTTTGCCCCTTCATTGAAAGTAACCACATTTTGCAAGTTTGGGGATTTATTTTATTTTACTTTTTTTTTATAGAATATTTGTTGTTGTTTTTTTATTCTACTTAATTCTTTGTATCATCTATTTTTTCCTGTTTAGGTTTGGTTTTTCATTTTTTGTGTTTAAACATAGGTACACGATTCAAATGATTGGTCAAGATTTAATGTGTGTGCAAGATATTCTGTGTGCATTTGCACACGGGGCCTCGGTTTATTATCTCATCCGAAGGATTTTGGGGGACAGTGGGGTCAGCACTGATGTTTACTCCAAAGAAAAAATCCTCTCGAACAGGAATTGAAAAACGGGTCGTCAAATTGTGAGTGCAATGATCTGACCACTAGGCTATCCCGCCCCCCCACATTGTGTGTTTGAGACCAGAGCAACAGGGAGGGCATTGAGGTTTTTTTGTGCTGGGGTGACTGACATTGGTGATTGTTGAATGTTGCAGGCTGCTGGCAAACCATGCAGGGAATGCAGGGTTCGGATCCCTGGGCATGACACAGCTGATGACGTCGGTGGATGCCCTGGGCAGGCAGATGGGAAACACAGGATTAGCCCACAACTCCATCGGTAGGTGGACATGCTGGGATGTGTGTGGGGGTGGGTGGGTGAGGGGGGGGGGTGTGGTTGTGTGTGTGTGTGGTTGTGTGTTGGTGTGGGTGGGTGTGCGTGCGTGGGCATGCACAGAATATAGACTCTGTGTGTGTGTGTGTGTGTGTGTGTGTGTGCGCATGTGTGTGTATGCATAGAGTTTAGACTGTGTATGTGCACATGCATTTGTTGAGTTACTGTAGGACCTATTCAGAGCGTTTAAAATACTTGACCTTTGCTCGTAGAAGGGTTGTTGTTTTTTTTTTCCATTAAAAATACACCTGGTGTGTGTTAAGAAGAGAAAGAATGGAGACAATTTTTTTTAATCTTTAATCAGTTTGTAACAAATTTTGGACCTTCTGTAAATAAAAAGTTAAAAAAATCCAATCATGTTGTTTATAGCCCTGCCGACCACACAGGCCATATCGGGGCTAAGTTGTTTTTTTTGAGGGGGGTTGTTCTTTTTAAAGTGAACTTTAAAAAAAACCCATCAACACTAGAAATCAACTTGTAGCACTACAAAAACAACAAAATTTTAATTTAAAAAAACAAAAGCAAAAAAAAAACAACCTTGTAGTACCACAGATATTTCACACCATCAAAACTAGCAAAACAGAAGAAAAGGAACAAACAAACGAATCAACCCACCCACCCCACTCACAAAACTGCACATCCAGTGTTCTCCTTGGTAGATGGGCTGACGGACCCCAGCGTCATGGGCGGCGGCAGTTATCACCACGGCGACCCCGCCCTGTTCGGTGACCTGCACCGCTCGCACAGCCAGCCCCAGCTGAGCAGCGACCCCGTGACCTCTGCCTCCTCCTCGGCCGCAGGGGGCGAGGGGCCGCAATCCATGCTGAAGATCACCTCGGAGAGTTTCGCGGCCCTGAACAAGAACCCCATCAGTGCCCTGATGGAATACGCGCAGTCGCGGCGTCTGCAGGCCGTGATTGAGGTCGTCAGTCAGAGGGGACCTTCGCATCGCCCCGTGTGAGTGTTTGGGGGGGACTGGAGGGGAGGGGGGGGTGTTGATGTGGCGGGAGGGGGTGTTGATGTGGCAGGGTGTGGAGGGGTTGGGGCGTTGTGGCGGGAGGGGGTGTTGATGTGGTGGGAGGTGGGGTGGGGGTGGGGTGGATGTATAGGTTGGATGTGGGTGGAAATAGAAAAAAGGCGTCAATGAAATTCATATCAGATGAAAAATAAAACTTTTTTTTTTTCCAGATGACATATAACCATACCTTCAGTTTAACATCGATGAAAAAATGGCATCAGTATATGAAATTCATATCAGATGAAAAAAATAAACAAAAATTTTTTTCTTCACATAACATATAACCATACCTGTATACCTGTATGTACCTGTGTGTGGGGCAGGTTCCTGATGGCAGCCAGGGTGGGATCGCGGCAGTTTGCTGGAGTGACGTGCAGCAACAAGAAAGACGGGAGGAAGGAGGCAGCTGATGTGGCCCTGAGAACCCTCATCGCTGAGGGGCAGTACTCTGCCGCTGCCCTCACTCCTTCTGTATGTTGTTGGAGCTGTGTGGGGGGGGGGGGCTGTGAGTGTGTGTGTGGGGGAGGGGGGGAGAAGTGTGGATGTGAAGGGGTGTGTGTGTGTGGGGAGTGTGTTGGGGGGGGGGGGTGTAGAAGTGTGTGTGTGTATGTGTGTGTGTCTGTGGGGTTTTTGGAGGGGAGAGGCGGATGGGGATGTGTGTGTATAATTCAAGAGGGGGTGGGGATGAAGTGTGTGTTTTGGCATGTTTCAACTTAGGTATGTGTGTGTGGTACTTTAGGTGAAATTTTTTATTAAATTTGGGACAGGAAAAGTTAGTCACTGGGTTATGGTGACAACCTTGTTTCCCTTCAAAACTTGATATTTACGATACAAGAAGAAAAACCTGTCACTCACTACAGTTGACCATTCTTTGAAAAAGAAAAAAAATTTGGATAGAACTTGCTGTCAGGAAAAAAAATCACTCATTTATGGTCATTTAAAAAAAAAATCAAATTGTGATAAGATTTGCAGTTAAGAGGGGAACATTTTTAATCGCTCAAGATTTTTTTTCCCTTTTTTTTTTTTTTTTTTAAGCTGTTGAGGAAAACAGCAGACAGTAATCTGGTTCCTTCCTCTTCATGTCTTGACTATGTCGTGACAGCTGACCCTTGGGGGTTTCAGATCAATGTGGCTCCCGAGGCAATGACCCACTTTGACAAGATCGCGGCCTTGACCCACCAGACCTTCAACATGCTCATCGCCAGCATTCCCGAGAACTTGGCGGGTCGTAAGGTCATTGCCGGTCTGGTGATGAAGCGAAGCGAGGATGATGTGGGTGTGGTGATCAGCATAGGGACTGGTGAGTTGTTGGTGTGTGTTCCGCAGCTTAACACCCTGGGGGTCTCCCAGAATATGCACTCTTGACTCACTCATCCCACCTGGGAATCACTGTGAGATAGGAAGTGCACTGAATGCAAAAATGGAAGCACGCACGCACGCACGCATACACACACACACACACACACACACACACACACACACACACACACACACACACACACACACACACACACACACACACTCACACACAGAAACCCACCATGTGTCTAACACTGAATTTTCTCCCAGTCCACACAAAAGAAAAACTAAAAGAAAACTATTCATGTGTAACTGACAATATATTTTGTTTTCCCTTCAGGAAACCGCTGCATCACAGGGGACAAGTTGAGTTTGGAGGGCAACACGGTGAATGATTCCCACGCTGAGATCATCACCAGACGAGGGTTCATGAGGTGAGGGGGTTGCTCCACATTCCTCTGTGTGCTCCTCCATCTGTTTCTCTTCTTCTGGCTGTGGACCATTTGTGTCAGTCACAGTGGGGGAACTTCCATTTTTGACATCTGATATCTTTCATCATTTTGTGTGTGTGCATTCCAATTTGCTAAAACTATTGATTGTCATTGATTGCTTGTGTGTTGGATAGGTCGAATGCAAGCGCTTTGATTTGTTTTTTCCAAGATATAGCACGATACAAATTCCATGTATTATAATTTTTATCTTTGTGCTAGAAAAAAAATGTCGGTGTGCTTCTCTGGTACAGAGAGATATTGAGGAGGATTAGATTTCATACATCACTTTCCTGCCATTCCATTCCATTGTCCATTTTCTTTTCTTCACTAGCAAGACCGCTACTGGCCCCTGTTTGTAGCCCCTGTTTGTGGACACTGTGGCCCCTGTTTGTGGACACTGTGGCCCTTGTTTCTGAACACTGTGGCCCCTTTTTCTGATCACTTTGGCTCATGTCTGTGAGCACCGTGGCTCCTGTCTGTGAGCACTGTGGCCCCTGTTTGTGAACACCGTGGCCCCTGTTTCAGGTTCCTGTACCAGCAGCTGGAGAAGTATGAACCTGACCAGCCCCACGACCTGTTTGAGGCGGGCAGTGGTGGGCGACTGAGGGTGAAGGAGGGCATCAGTTTTCACCTGTACATCTCCACTGCCCCCTGTGGCGACGGCGCTCTGTTTTCACCCAGGTGAGCAGAAGCATGGGTTTATTTTTGTGGGGGGGTTTTTTTGGTAATGTTGTGAAAGTGATGACTGATTGGTAATGTTGATGTGAAAGTGATGACTGATTGGTAATGATGATGTGAAAGTGATGACTGATTGGTAATGTTGATGTGAAAGTGATGACTGATTGGTAATGTTGATGTGAAAGTGATGACTGATTGGTAATGTTGATGTGAAAGTGATGACTGATTGGTAATGTGAAAGTGATGACTGATTGGTAATGTTGATGTGAAAGTGATGACTATTTGGTAATGTTGTGAAAGTGATGACTGATTGGTAATGTTAATGGTAATAATATATATTGGTTGAATGTAAGTACTTTGATTTGTTTTTGCAAGATATAGCACTATATAAATTCCATTTATTATTTTTATTTTTATTATATCATTGTTATTATTATCAATATGTGGACAGGGATGTGGAATCGAACAATGCAGAACTGGCGGACATAGAGCGCAGAGACCACCATCCCACCTTCACCAGTAACGTTCAGGGGCTGCTTCGCACCAAGATGGAGGGAGGTCAGTGTCTGAGTCTTTCTCATGAATGTCCATTGTTCAGTGCATTTCTTTCTGTGAGGAAGAGGAGTATGTGAAGTTTTATCTCCTGTCTTTGATAAGGCGAGGAGACTTTGCTCACATCAGATGAAGTTTGAGGGATAGTGTCGTTAAGTTCATGTTGCTAGTTGTTTGTGAAAGACATCTAAAAATCGGAGACGCTTATTTCAGTTTTCACCTTGCTTGGTTTTTCAAGACGTGGAGACTTTCGTCGCACCATGACTTGAAGTTTTACTGTGTGAAGATTTCAATTTATGGTGGTATCTATAATTGAACTAGGACATTCCACTCTAAAATTTGATTTTGTGTCAATATCCATCATGCTGTTTTGCTCAAGGAGACTTTTGCTCACATGAGTACTTTGATAAACTTATCTTAAACTCTGAGTTTGAGATTAGTTTATCAAAGTAAACGTGTACGCAGGTTGATATAGTTTTGATACCCTGGGGCTGGGCCCTAAATTTGGATTTAAAGGCCCTAAAAAGCCCCGATTTTTTCCCCACCAAGTCTGTATGAACCCTGTATAACAGGGAAAGAATAAATAAGAAAAAAAAATGCTACGTTTCAGGGGAGGGCACGATCCCTGTGGACACGAAGCAGGAGACGATTCAGACATGGGACGGCGTGGTCAGGGGGGAACGACTGCGCACCATGTCCTGCACCGACAAGATCTGCCGCTGGAACGTCCTGGGTCTGCAGGGGGCGCTGCTCTCCCATTTTGTGGAGCCCATCTACCTCGATTCTCTGACATTGGGTGAGTTTGGGGTTTTTTGTTTGTTTAATTGTTGTTGTACTACTCTCCCATTTTGTGGAGCCCATCTACCTCGATTCTCTGACGTTGGGTGAGTTTGGGTTGTTCGGGTTTTTTGGGGATTTAAAAAATTTTTTGTTGTTGTTTGTTATGAATAGTTTGCACTTAACTCTCTTAGTCCCGATCCAGGATTTGCCGGGATTTACACACAGTAGATTTCCATTACGCTGTGACCATCACTAATTGCTTCCACATGGTAAACCTCTATCAGGCTAGAAGGAGAAACCCTGCTGAGAGTCTGGAAGTAATTATAGCTGCTGGTATGTTCTTAGAAGTAGGAAAAGGCCAGTGAGCATGTGTGCCTGGCCTGATTTTGTGATGAAATGCAAAATCTAGGGGCAGTTATTTTATTTTATTTTTATTTTATTTTTTTCTTTATATCGAGGATAATGGAATAAGCAGTCATATGCTTTTTTACATCCAATCCCTGTGTGTATGCAGTTTTGTAAATGTCATCTGTTCCCACGGGCACGCGATGGCCTACTCTTAGGAAAAGTGGAACAGGATTTAACATGTGTGCAAGATGTTCTGCGTGCGTTAGCACACAGGCCCTTGGTTTATAGTCTCATCCGAAAGACTTTTGGGAAGAGTGGAGTCAGCACTGATGTTAACTCCAGAAGAAAAATCCTCTCGAATCAAACCCGGGTCGTCAAATTGCGAGCAGAATGTTCTGACTACTAGGCTATATCCCGCCTCCAGTTTGTGTTCAGAGAATCCGAATGCAAGAAGGTTAATTAAACATTACCACAAATCTTTCCCTCCTCTCAGGTTTTCTCTACGATCACGGTCACCTGTCTCGGGCGGTGTGCTGTCGACTGGCGAGGGAGGAGCCTGCTCTGGACAGTGACCTGCCGGCAGGGTTCCGCCTGAACCACCCCTGGCTGGGGCGCGTGACAGCCTGCCAGCCCCTCAGGGAGACCCAGAAGACCAAGGCCCTCAGCATCAACTGGACCATCGGGGACCAGAAGGCTGAGGTGCTGGATGGGACGCTGGGACATTGCTATACTGCGTGAGTGGTTTTGGAGTAGTGCTGTGTTTGTGTTGTGGTTGTTTTATGGTGTTGATTAAAATGGAAATTTTTGTTAGGGGCGCGTGTGTGCACACATGCATGCTTGTACGCATGCGCGCGTGGACACACACGCACGCACGCACGCACGCACGCACGCACGCACGCACGCACGCACGCACGCACACACACACACACACACACACACACACACACACACACACAGCTTCTTTTATTTCTATTTTGTTTTCTTTGACTTTGTTTTTTTTGCTAGATAGATGGCTTGATGTAAAAAAGCAAATTTATTGCTTACTCAATGTACCATCTGGAAATAAAACTTTGACTTGACTATGACACATACACACACACACACACACTCCCCCCACACACAAACACACTCACCCCCCCCCCCCCCCCCCCCACACCCACACCCACACACCCCCACACCCCACTCACCAACCCTCTCTCTGTCTATCCCCAGAGTGGAGAAGCGCCTGTTTTCTCGCCTGGCCAAGCGCAGCCTGTACGACAGCTTCAAGGCCGTGGCGCAGCACCTGGGGCGCAACGACCTGTTGCAGGCCCCCACCTACCACCACAACAAGCGGGCGGCCACGGCCTTCCAGGCGGCCAAAGCGGCCATGGTGCAGAAGTTCCAGCAGCTGGGGTGTGGGTGGGTGAAGAAGCCGGTGGAGGAGGAAATGTTTTCTTAGGGAGGAATCCACACTATCAGCTCTTCTGCTCGCGCACAGAGCCCCCGCTTTCCCGCTGGGCCCAGGGTCGCCTCGCGCATCCCCCCCCCTGGTGAGTTGTTAGGTTCGCGCCGAGTCGTCGTCTCGCGGTTGTCTCGCGGCGAGGGTTTGTTCCCTTTCCAACAGGGTTCGTTTCCGGTTGCTAGTGTGCGGCGTGTTTTTTCAAAAAGAATCGTTGAAAGTTGTCGTCGAAAATTTTTGTTGCGTTGTTCACACCGCGTTGTTGAACGAGCTGTTGGTGGTCTGTGGCTTGGTTTGGAAGGAATAGGTGGTGGTGGTGGTGGTGGTTGTAGCTGTTGGCTTTCTTTGCCACCAGTCAGGAAAGGGTATACTGCTAGGAGAAGGGTTTATTTAGGCAGAACTGTGGGAGAAGATATCAGAAGCTCATGGTTATGTTTGCAGCAACTTGTCCAAAGCCCAGTCCTTAGCTGGTGCATTTGTTGGCAAGGATTGATGGCCGGGTTTTCTGACCGTTTCTGGCGTTGTTTCCAGTCCGCTGTTGAAAACCTGGGTCATCTTTCTTGGTGTAAGGTAGCTGGAGTTACTGAAATCCTCGCCCAGAGGTTTGGCCTTTGTTATAAGAGATTGATTTCAGTCTGTTGCTTTAGTGCTTGGTCTTGGTGGGATGGTATTAAAACAAAAACTCTTGTGACCCATGGTTCCAAGGGAAAAGTGGTGAATTTCCAAAGTTCCGAGCTTATGTTGGATGTGATTGATAAAAGCTATTCCTTGACGCTTGTAGCGCTGAATTTATGGCAATGGTACTCAGTGCTGCTGGTGAAATTAACATTGGCCAGTGTTTTGAAGCAGGGTGGGGTCAAACAACCCTTGATATTAATTTGTAAAACTGATATTGATATGTAAAACTGAACTAAGTGTGTTAAAAGCTATAAATCACTGGAAAGCGTAGGTAACAAGCTTAGTCCTGACCTGGCATTTACCGGGATTAAATTTTCCCTACCCTGAATTCCAACCCGGGATTTGCCAGGATTTACACACAGTAGTTTTCGATCAGGAAGTGACCATCACCGATCACTACCACATGCCAAAGCTCTTATCAGGCCAGAGGTACAAATCCTGCTGCGAGTCTGGAAGTTAATTATAGCTGCTGGTATGTATTTAGAAGGAGGAAAAGGCCAGTGAGCATGTGTGCCTGACCTGATTTCATGATGGAATGTGAAATCTAGAGGCAGTTTGTGTTCAGAGAATTGTCAAGAAAGAGGATTAAATGAGTGTAATTTTATAACAGCATGTAGTATTAATCCATGTAAAAATAACCCAAAACCCCCGACCAATGATTTATCTACTGGCATAAGTTGCAGTTTCTGCCTGACCATTGAATAGATATTAAATGGGTGGGTTTCAGTGAAGTGGGTTTTCCTGTCATTGCACATCTCTGTAGGCAGAATGCTGATCGTCTGAAAACACTGGCAAAGCTTTTGTTCAAAAAGAAAAACCACCACCACGTGTATGAAAAAAATTTGCCAAGAACCTTCCATCCATCCATCCAACAGACCAGGGAAGAAACAGAATGAACGTGTCTGCTCATCTCTGCTAAAGATTTGATTGGGATTGGTGTCTCCCTCAGGCATTTGTAGTTCAGTGAGCTCTTTGCACTGAAGATGTGTGGGATATTTTCAACAACAAACCATCACGGTTGAGGGAGAGGAGATGGGCGCCGCCCTCAATATGCCGGCCCCTAGAGAAGCTGAGGTCTCTGACTCCTCGCTCCCCTACGACCGCCTAGGTTAGGGGACACCTTTACCTTTATCACGGTTGTCTGTGTTTCATCACAGGATCATGTTTTTTTTCTCTGAAGTCTGTGGGCTGTGAAGCGCGATGGTAACGGTGAGCCGTGTGGCCAGTTTTGGGGGGGGGGGGGACTGAACCCACTGGGGGCGCAAGGAAAGCGGTTGATCTGTGTGCGGGTAGAACGGCTGAGTGTTTGGATTCTGACCAAAGAAAAACATCTTTGGTACAACTACAACCAAAGAACCAGAATTGTCCTCATTCAGTGGTACACTGTGGTGACTTTGACTAGTTGTTGTTGTGGGTGACAAGGGTGGATAGAAATACATGAACACCCCATCTCCCTTACAGAGAAAAAGTCCAATTAGTGCGGTAGTAGTGGTAGTGGTGGTAGAGAAGAACAGAGTTAAGAGCGAGTTTTGAAATGTGCGTGATTATCAGTCACAGTACATGGTGATTTCCGTCTAATATCACAATTTGTGAAAAGACGTTAAAGAAATCGATACATGGTGAGGAAATAAAGTGACAAAGAGGGGGACAAGAACCTCGAAAGCCAGGCAGCAAAATGTATGTCAAGTTATTTTTTGCTGCCCTTGACTTGTGAGACATTTTCAGCGCTGAAACTTTTAGCTGTCCTTTTTCATTCCGTTTCTTTAGAGATAAACATCTCATTGTAGCTTTTTCATGTTTGCCTTAATATATATGAACATATATATATTTTTTTGGTTTTGTTTTGTTTGGGATTTTGTTTTTGTTTTTTGAAGGCATGTTTTGCCAGTGTATTATTTTTTGTCCTATATTTCATGCAGATTTGGCAGCCCATTCTTTTAAACATTTTTGTTTTTTTCACTTATCTATGTGCTAGATACAGCATTTTTTTTATGTGCAGCTTTATCTAAGACATTGAATTATTTTATATGACCCGTACTGGTTTTTTGTTTGGGGGTGGTTTCTTTTTGGGGCGTAAGATTGAATATCCAGGTGAAGGAATTTTGTTTAAGCTTTTTTGATGGATTCAGTTCAATTTTTTCCATTGTGCATTTTTTTTTTTTTTTTTTAATCTGTCTTTTTTTTCAGGTAATTTTTTCTGTTGATAACCCCATTCAGGAATGAAGGGGAGACAATGAACAAGAGTTCTATGTGCCAGTTGTGCTTTTAAAATTTTTCCTTTTTTTTTTTTTCTCATTGTTTCTGCCTTTTCCCTCCCCCCCCCCCCCCCCCCCCCCCTTCATATTTGTCTGTGGTCCATTTACTTATTCAGGAAAAAAAAAATACACACTTTATTGTTTTTTTCTTTCTTCCAATTTGATGTTTGGGGCATTTTTTTTGCTTTGATTTTGGCTAGGATTGGGGGGGGGGGGGGGTTGGTTTTGGGTTTTTTTTTTTTTTTTTCTAGAGCATGTTCAGTCCAGTATGTCCTTTCTGATAACGGGTATTACAAAAAAGGAATTTAATGATTCCCTCGCTGGCTATAAACAGCATGAAATAAATTAATTCCATCTTTGGTAAATTGGGGGGGGGGGGGGGGGGGGGGGGCTGTGGTGAACTGGAAACTAAGGGTTCTGTGAGTGTGTGGGATCAAAAACAGGAATGATGCACTTTCTGGATTTGTAAAGAAACTTTAAAGATATGTTCTAGCTTCAGACACTTAAGCCTGCAGTTTGATCAAGTGAGCATTGATTGATTACAAGTGTTACAAACATTTGGCACATGCAGTTTTTTCCCCCCAGTTCTAATGACAACTCGATCTTACAAATTGGCTAAAAGAGGATAGATCTTTGGTTTGCACACTTTTTGATTGCTTGCTTTTTTTGTGGATCAGTCATCTTTTTTTTTTTTTCCTGCTTTGAACTGCACTTTGTCCTGCATTGAGTGTGTTCATATACCTGACATGTTCACCTGTTCCCTGTCATTCATACCTGAACCCATCAGTCATTGATGTAGGATCATCAGGTCTTTTTCACCGCTGAGGCAGAAACTTTTGGAGCTGAAAATGTGTGACAGGTCATAGTTGCTGGATAGCCAGCTTGGGTCTCTGGCCAAGAGAATGCATTGTGATGGCTTACAGAATGATAGGATAGAAAGTTGGCCAAGAGAATGCATTGTGATGGCTTACAGAATGATAGGATAGAAAGAATAGTTTCTCAAATGAGAACGTGAAAACTTCAGAGTTCTAGGTAGAGAATGACATCATTTGGCTGTTGCTGCTTTGTGCATAGGCTGCCTGCCACACAATTCACAGCATTTTTATCGGCTTTTGAGAATTGTCGACAGCTTGGTAAAACTTTTGTCATTCAACCACCACTGGTAGTTTGTGACTTTTTTTCTTTTTGCACAGATTTTCTTCACAGCAGATGAGCTGTATTAGTCAGGAGAGTATGTGTTGAGTTTTTCGTGCAGACTATGAACATTCATTTTCCCTGTTCATCAGAAACATGAACAACGACAATCGTACAAGCAGAGAGTGGAGATATGGGAAAACTGTACAAAGTGGAGGAGTCTTGGGTGAAAAATTTGTACAATTTTGGGATTAAGGTTTAAAAATTTTTTTTTAAAAAAGACACATTAGAGAGGTTTGGGGCAATATGCAATGTGGTCAGGGAGAGAGAGAGAGACCTTGTTGGTACATGAAGATCTCTTAGAGGGGCGGGCAGGCACCACACACACCAGTCATGGCTGTTGATTGCAAAGGATCAGGTGTACTGTTTTGTAAGTCCACTTCACTTTTGCTAATGTCCTGTCATAAAACACTGAAGCCCTAAACATTGAGGGCTGATAAAATGAGAGCCTGTAGTGCTCTTGTGGATGGGAGTAGGATGGATTCCCCTGGGGAAAAAAAAGAAAAAAAAAAGGATTCCCCTGAATGTTCAGGGCTGAACAGTGTTATGTTAGCTGACTGGACAATACTGTGGTGGGGGGGGGGGGGGGAGTTCTGGTTGTGTGGTGTGTAGTCAAAGCACAATCAACTTGATCAGCCTACCTTCCCATCTGCAGGGGAAGCAGAGTGCACAAACCCAACATCACTTGGTCAAGACAGTTAAATTTAGCACCCTCCTTCCTTTCACCTAGTCCATGTGGGGTCAGTTCCTGCTATAAATAGCACCTGCTGGCCACAGCTGGGCTGGGATGGGATGGGATAATTAGCAGCTGAGAGGAGCTGAAAATGGGGGAAATTGACAGCTGTGGAAGGGAAGACAATGCAGCAAAGGAAATAATCTTACACTTCAGGAAGATGATTGCAAAGAAACAAAACAATCTAACAGTTGTTTTTTTCCTGTAAAAGCTGCGTATTTAGTGTGACATATTAAACCGTTGTCGCATGCTTTCTTTTCATAAAAACACAGAGAGAAGAATTATTATTAGCAGTGACATCTCTTGGGAACTCTTCACACTCCTCCTCCTGCCCACATTCAGGATCCACCCCTGAACCTTTCTTGATCCACGTTTTAAAATCCCCAATTCAGATCCAGTTTCCAATCCCATATTTTACCTGCGTATCTCCACTTCAGAAAGCTTGTCTGCACGTTTTCTGTGCTGCTGCCACTTGTTCATGTTGTGATGGACAGGGAAATGTTAGCTGAACTATGCAAGTAGATGACAGATTGGCTCTGTTAACACACATTGCAGATGAAGGGAAAGGTAATTTGCAAGAGGTCAACTTGGAGTGCTTTATAACTGTCGTAGAAAAATAAGCAGGTTAAATGTATTGACTCCAGTTGGCCGTGTGAATCACCTTTCCCAGTCTTGAATTATGCGTTGGTTTGTATGATTTTTTTGTACATATGTTTTTGTATATGTTTCAGATATGTTTGAAAATGGAGTTGATAAAATGTGCAACTTTACTTTAGTGAGTTAAAGGTACATTGTCTTTTTTTTTTTCCATTTGTTTTGGGTTTTTTGTGTGAGTTTTTTTCTTGGGTAGGGTGGGATAGCTCAGGGGTCAGAGTACTTGCTCTCCCCAAGTTGATGAAGAAGCAGTGTGGAGAGATTGCCTCACAGATGGCAACTGTATACACACAGTAGCTTCAACACAGTGTCCCATCCGTAAACGGGCACCTGCCGTCTGTAGAGTCAGGGAAGGTAAAGCAGTGAGGGAGAGGAGATGGGCACCACCCTTAAAATGCTGGCCCCTAGAGAAGCTGAGGTCTCTGACACCTTGGTCCCCAATGACTGCAAAGGTTATGGGAAACCTTGACTGGGTTGGTGGTGGTTGTTTTTTTGGGGGGATGGTTGTTTGCTTTTTTGTTTTGTAAACTTAAGTTTAGTTTTGTGTTTTCTTTTAGTTTTTTCAGATGGGTGCAGATTCAGCATGTGTATCGACTCAAATGCATAATGCTGTTGTAGAAAATCTTCTGTTGGATAAAAAGGCAGTTTGTGATGACATAGGATATTTTATTTTCACATTGATTTAACACTTGCTGCCCTCATGTGGCTGGGTATGGTCTGTATCAGTTTTGATGCTTGAAGTGTGTGTAGTCAGATATTTTCAATGGAGAATACTATTCAGTGTACAATGTGTATAATTTGGATTTAATTATTATTGTTTAAAAATGTTGATATTGTGTTTTCTGAATGTTGTTTATGATATGCTGTTGTATCAATGGGGAGGAAGCTCCTACAGACCCGGGCATAATCATCAGCATGTTTTCTGA
Source organism: Stramonita haemastoma (assembly GCA_030674155.1). Lineage (NCBI taxonomy): Eukaryota > Metazoa > Mollusca > Gastropoda > Neogastropoda > Muricidae > Stramonita > Stramonita haemastoma. The sequence goes on from CM060337.1 coordinate 44,190,112, forward strand.
TTTTGTGTGTGTTTAGTTACTCCCCATGCTCATAAAGAGAGAGAGAAACAAGAAGGCTGGGACTTCTAAACAAATGATTGGCACATTTTTCTTTACCGATTAGTGTGTGTGCGTGCGTGCGTGTGCTTGCGTGCACATGCATGCATGCATGACAAAGTAAAACTGCATTCCTTATCTGAGTGGGCATTGATTACAGAATTTTGTCAGGACAAATCTTTTTCTGCAGGGTTTTTCCTTGTGTGTCCTACGTAAGGGTCACCACAGTTACTGGTGTGGCCTTTGCTAACAAGGTGTCATGGAAAACTAGTAGCCCTCCTCTCGGGGTTCTTTTTCCAACACAATTCTGCCAGGAGCCTCGGTAGAAGTAGTAGGTTATGTCAAAGTCCCAGGGGAGGTATCTGATTTAGGAACTGTGGAATTCGAAAAGCATTGAGTTCTCTCTCATCCACTCAGCCAGCCAGCAGGCCTAAGGCTTACTACGAAGAATTGGGGGAGGGGGGGGGGGGGGGGTAGCGACCCTGGATCATTTTCTAAGACTGATGTTCAAGGTGTCTCAGTTCATCCTCTCAGCTGAGACTGACCGGCTCAAACCAGGAGTTTCTACATCCTTGGTAGATTCTCAGGTTTGAAGGGTTATTTGATCAGGAAAAAAACATAGTGCATACATTGACAGCTCACAGCACACAAATCCACCATTACTCAGTCAGTAGTGCTATATTTAGCACGTCCTTTCCATCAAGGCCAAGTGTGGTCAGTTCCTGCTATAATCAGCACCACCTGGCCCTGTCTGGGCTGGGAGGAGGGGATGGGATGGATTAATTAGCAGCTGAGAGAAGCTGAAAGTCAGGGAAAATGACAGCTGTGAACTATTGAGCATCGACCTAACAGATTGTTTTGTTGACTTCCAAGCTAACAGATTGTTTTGTTGACTTCCAAGTTAACAGATTGTTTTGTTGACTTCCAAGCTAACAGACTGTTTTGTTGACTTCCAAGCCATTAAACTATTAACAGGTGTAATTATTGATCAAAATCATGTGTCGAGAGTGTGAATATGATTTCTGTTGTCAAACTGTACTGTTGTTTGGTTTTTTTTGTTGTCATTTTGGACAGATCAGTCTGGAAGCAGTGACAACCCTGATATGGCTTTTGTGGTCGGTCAGTAGGGCTATAAACAACGTGAAATGAAATGACAAAATCCCAGAAAATGCATTTCCCTTTTTCTTTTTTCTTTTTTTTGCTGACCATAAGTGGTCACCCCAGCATTACTGTGTAATGTGGAAAAAATGGGGAGAAAAAGTTGTTCCCACAATTGTAGTGTTTCAATATCAGACCATGCTTTTATGTTTGCCTCTGTGGTTATTGATGTTGTTGTTATGTATAAGCTGCAGTGCCATAGAATCTGTACATAGTACGAAGCCCCAGTTGTTGTGTTGTGTTGTATGCTGTCATGCAGAATTTGCCATTAGATTTTGTTTTCTCCTGTATGAAAAAGGGCAAGATGGCATTATTCGATAACATCAACTAACAAGAGCAGTACTGTTCATTCAAGCCAAAGATACACTTTGTTTGCATTGAATGTTACTTTGGGGGGGGGGGGGTGGAGGGGGGTATATTATCATTTTGTTGGGTGTAAAGTGTAACATTTTGTTGTATGTCGGGTTGATTAAAATGAAAGTTACAGGTTCTTGTTGTGTTACTAAGGGACGGGATAGCCTAGTGGTTAGATTGTTGCACTCGCATCTGTGACCCAGGTTTGAATCCCGTTTGAGGGGATTTTTTCCCCTGGAGTTAACATCGGTGCAGACTCCACTCCCACAAAAAGTCCTTCGGATGAGACTATAAACCAAGGTCCTGTGTCCGAACGCACACAGAACATCTTGCACACACATTAAATCCTGTTCTGCTTTTGAAAGAGTAGGCCATCTTGTGCTGGTGGGAACAAATGACAAAATTGACAAAACTGCATACATATGGGGACTGGATGTAAAAAAAAACACAAAAAAAACCACACGAGTGCTTAATCCATTATCCATGATATAAAAGAATAAATAAATAAAATAAACTATGATTCTGTTGTTGTTTGGGGTTGTCTTCATCGTCTGCAAGGCGTGAGAGAGAGAGAGAGAGAATGGACTTCACTGTAAGAGGATTACACAATGAAAAGATGGAGGATACAGATTTGTACTTCATAGATTTAATTTTGAGGATGATAATAAAGTAACAAACTTTTTTTTTTATAAGAGAAAAAAATATCCTAGAATTATCCTTTTTTTCTCATAAATCTTTTTTTTTTTAAATTTTAATTCATTTTTTCAAAGCATACCCTGGACCGTTAGGAATTTCTGATGTCCATCAGCAGCAGTCCTAGCCAGTGTAGAAAAATGTGGCAGCCACAGAAAACTCTGCTAGGGCAAACAGTGTGTCCATACTGTCCTTCCTTGTTCTTAGATGATTAAGAATTAAGGTGGGACATCGGGGTCAAAACAGGTGAAATTTTGTTAACAAGCCCATGTTAAAAGTTTTGCCATATATTGAAAGGACATCACTTGTAAAGCCTAAAAATCAAAGAATTACTCCGTTTTCTGTACTGTGTCCGATCGAGGAGATTTTTCTCCTGGAGTTAACATCAGTGCTGACTCCACTCTCCCCAAAAGTCCTTCGGATGAGACTTTAAACCAAGGCCCCGTGTGCGAACGCACGCAGAACATCTTGTGCACACGTTAAATCCTGTTCCGCTTTTCGTAAGAGTAGGCCATCGTGTGCCAGTGGGAACAGATGACAAAATTTACAAAACTGCATACACACGGGGACCAGATGAAAAAAAGCACATGATTGCTTATTCTGTTATCCTCGATATAAAATAATACATAAATAAATAAAAAATATTAATAAATAATAAACACACACACATACCACACACACACCAAAATAAACACATGAATACACCTTTTCAAACCTGAAACTGAATCATTTTATTTGAAATTCTTCAACAAAACCGTCCAGCAAAAACAAACTGAACAAAAGAAAGAAAAACAAAAGTTGCTGTTACCCTCTCCCCAGCTCATATAAAACGGGTAGTGTTGGGGGGGGGGAAGGGGGCACAAGAGGTAGGAACTTCTCCCTGGGAAAAACACTGATAGCATTAACACAGGATGGAGCCTCTTGCGTAGGCTTGAAAAAGTACATCTTTTTTTCTTCCAAAGAGAGAAAAAAGGGTTTATAAAGCTCAAAGCCCCACAGGGGAAAAAAAACCCATGCACACGCACACACACACACAAATTGTTCAGACCAGCTGCTTAAAAACATTAACATACAAAAACAAAAAAAACCAGTAAGTATCGCTGCAATCAGAAAAGCAGAATTTTATACAAGAAGCTGAAACCAAATATTGTAAAAAGAAGAAAAAAAAATGAAAAGCCGCCAACACCAAATATAGCAAAAATGACCATTAAAAACAACCGACAACAAATATTGTACAAATAATTTTTCTTTTTTTTAAAATGGATATCACAAACCAACTTTTTTCATGAACGATATCTCCCCCATGCTCCACACACACACACACACACACAAACCCAGATCTCTTTCTGAATCTGTTCTCAAACGACGCTGAACATTTCAGCCCAGTTAAAGGTGCTGCAATCACTCCTTTGTGTGTGGAGATTTGTCTGTTGTGTGTGCGTTATTAATCAGATTCATTCACAAAAGTAGAACTCCAAACTGTACATAGCTAATAATAATGATAATAATGATAATAATATATGAGATTTATATAGCACTGAATATTGTAGAGCACACAAATCACAGGTAACAGGAATCAATTATATTGATATGAATATTTTCATCTGACAAACATCACAAAAACAAAAACACATTTCATTGACCCTGCTGATATTGTTTTGTTTTTGGACCCTGCTGATATGGTCAGGAAAAAACACTTGACAGCCAATGAGAAAAAAAAAGAAAGAAAAAGAAACACACACACACACACACACACACACCACACACACACACACACAAACACACACACACACACAAACCAAAAAATATTTGAGAGCCAGTGTACAGAATGATCCTCTGGATCATTCCAGACTACAGAGGATCATCAGAAGCAACAACATCAGCTTCTGCACCAAATACCACCTTTACAAATCCCTCGTGATATCTATCCTCCTATATGGCTGTGAATCATGGACTCTGACAGCAGAGTTAGAGAGGAGAATCCAAGCATTCGAGAACAAGTGCCACAGAAGACTCCTCAGAATATCATACAAAGAACACAAGACCAATAACTATGTGAAAGAAGAAATCAAAAAGCGTGTGGGCCCCCAAGAGCCTTTGCTCTCCACCATAAAGAGGAGAAAGCTGATGTGGTTTGGTCACACCACAAGACACAACACCCTAGCAAAAACCATCCTGCAAGGAACAGTCGAGGGTAAGAGAAGAAGAGGCCGCCAAAAGAAATCATGGGTTGACAACATCAAAGACTGGACCGCCCAACCCCTGCAATACCTCCTACTAGCCACACAGGATTGTGAAGCATGGAAAAAGATCGCTGTTGCGTCTTCTCTCATATCCCCCTACGTCCTTTAGGACATGGGACTGAGTGAGTGAGTGAGTGAGTGAACGTGGTTACCAACTCACTCACTCACACACACACACACACGCGCGCATGCACACACATACACGTGCATGCACACATAACATACACACACACACACAGAGTAGATCATCTCTGTCTCTCTCTCTGTCTCTCTTGTATCTGGTCTCCTATTTTAGGGTCATCTGGTATCACACAGTAGAAAGACATTAAAATTGAAAACTTACACACACAAACACACACACTCACACAACACACACACACACACACACACACACACACACACACACACACACACACACACACACACACACTACACACCACTACACACGCCACACACACACACACACACACACACACACACACACACACACACACACACACTACATACACACACTACACACACACACACTACACACACACACTACACACTACACACACACACACACTACACACACTACATACACACTACACACTACACACACACACACACACACACTACACACACACTACACACACACACACACACTACACACACACACACACACACACTACACACACACACACACACACACGCACACACACACACACACATACACACACGACTGATCAACTCCACCAGCACTACTACACAACTCTGACGTAGTTGGCAGGGAAAATGCCGGTGTGACCTCTGACCCGGCCTTCCCACCAGTCCTCCTGTGTGCCTGTGCGTGTAAGCACCTCCACTTCCTCACCTGGTATACAGTGTAGTACATTTGTTATTGTTGTTGTTGGTATTCTATGTGTGTGCGTGTGTCCAAAGTCAACGTCAAACTTTTATTTTCAGATGGTACATTGAATAAGCAGGGCAATTGCTTTTTTTTTTTTTTATCAAGCCATCCATCTTCAGAAAAAAAAATCATATATATATATGCATATCTGAGAAAGAAAACCTAAAAAAGAAAGAAAAAACATAAATTGTACAATTGAATTTTTAAAAATTTCGTTTAAAATACACACACCAAGGAGGGGAAACCACTCACACACACACACACACACACACACACACACACACACACACACACACACGCACACACACTACACACACACACACACACACACACACACACACACACACACACACACACACACCACACTACACACACACACACAGACACACACACATACACACACACACACACACACACACACACACACACACACACACACACACACAGGAAACTAATGCATAGTTTCCTTTAGAGTCGTTTAAGACACACACATACATACCTTTAACCCTTTCCCTCCTCCAATATGAGTACAGTGCATACAAAAGAAAAACAAGACACAACCCAAACAGAACATACATTCAAAGTAAAACAATCACATCCATTCCCTCCCTTTTTCTAAGTCCTACACACCCAAATAGCCACCGCTGTAGTCTAGTGGTTAGGGCGTTGGACTCGTAATCGAAAGGTTGCGGGTTCGATCCCAGCTTTCGGCTATGGCGTTGTGCCCTTGGAAAAGGCACTTTACGGCTATTTTCTCACCCCACCCAGGTGTAAAAGGGGTACCAACCTTGTGTTGGGGGTTAACCCTGCGATAGACTGGCGTCCTATCCAGGGGGGAGTCTATGACTCTCAGTCGCTTAATGCCACAGAAACCGGGATAAGCACCGGTCTGATGAGCCTAAGGCTCGGGACAGACTTTAACTAACTAACACGCTCAAATACATGTGCTTTTTGATTAAAAACACATCAGTCCTTCGATCAAATGAATGGTGTGTGTGTGTGTGTGTGTGTGTGCATGTGCATGTGTGTATTTGTAATCTATTGACATAATGTATGATAATTTGTATTCACCATGCTTGACAAGTGATCATTTTTAGTGTAAAACAGAACTATAAAACACATTTTTTGGGTTAACCTTTTAAGTACCATCCCCAAACCCCACCTCACTCCAAAACAAAAAAACACACAAAAAAACCAAAAAAAAACTCAAACCAACCAACCCCAAAGGAAAAATACAGAAAAAAACAAAAAACAAGAACCAACCCCCACCACCCCAAAAAAAAACAACCAAAAAAAACAAAAATTAAAGCACCAAACTAACCATACCACTAACCAACAAACAAACCCAAAAGTAAAAACCCAAGTTTAAGAACACCCAAAAAAAGCACTTCACACTTCTACACTTCTGAAGTCTAGAGTATGGCTGCCTATATGGCGAGGTACTTGAAAACAGTCATACACGCAAACTTCTCATTCAGTATGCAATTTCAATCTTACCGCGTTTCATTCCCAGGTAGGATGAGTGAGTCAGAGTACTGCATATTCTGGGTGACCCCCATTGTGTTAACCCTCTTAGTCCCACACCGGGATTTGCCAGGATTGAATAACTGCCCCCCCCCTGAATCCCAAATCGAGATTTGCCAGGATTTACACACAGTAGATTTCCATCACGCTGTGACCATCACTAACTGCTACCACATGTCAAAGCTCTAACAGGCTAGAGGTACAAATCCTGCTGAGACTCTGGAAGTAATTATAGCTGCTGGTATGTACTTAAAAGGAGGAAAGGGCTAGCAAGCATGTGTAGTGCCTGACCTGATTTCGTGACGGAATTGCGAAATCTAGGGGCAGTTTGTGTTCAAAAGAACCCGAATGCAAGAAGAGGGTTAAGCTGGGGAACGCCCAACAACAACAACAACAACAACAACAACAACAACAACGCTTGTACACTAACCTGCACAGAAGGAGAGATCGCAGCCGAGCTGGGCCTGGTAGGGGAAAAGGGCCACTGCTCGACAGGGAGCACAGTTCACCTGAGTCACCACCGTCTTGCTGTAAGCTAAAGAGGGGAACGCTGAGGCTCCTCCTGCTGCTCCTACTGCTGCTCCTGCTTCGCTCATCATGACCGGTGTGCTGCGTCTCCTTGGGTCGCCTGTGGCAGAACACGAGACATTTCTTTGAAGCTATCTATCGTATCATGTTTGAACAATTAGTATGAAATGTAGCTATCTTGTGTTTTTTGATTATGGTTCGTATCAATATGCCTGTCAGTATTGTAATTAATTGCCCTTCAGGGATGATTAAAACTGTTTTTTGTTTGACTCGACTTGACTTGATAATTTGTTTATGAATTGAATATGCTTCATTCTTAATGATAACAACAACAACAACAACAACGACGACGATGATGATGATGATGATGATGATGATGATGATGATGATGATGATGATGATGATGATGATGATGATGATGATAATAATGATGATGATGATGATGATGATGATGATAATAATAATAATAACAATAATAATAATGTATGGTACTTGTATAGCCCTGAATCTTGTCAAGTAAACACATCAAAGTGTTTGCATTCAGATCATTTACACACATGCAACTGTCCAAAAAATATTAGAAAAAATCAACGTATCAAATTTATATTCACACACACACACACACACACACCCCTACACACACACACACACACACACACACACACACACACACACACACACACACACAAAACACACACACACACACATTCTTGTGTTCACTACCCATGAATAAACAGCACAGATCCCTTTATCATAAAAAATAATAATAATAATAATAATAATAATAATAATAAATTATATAAAAAAAAGATCCCTTTATCATGCAATGTCACAAACGTTACCATACGTAATATTGCCATTTCTTAACACAGCACAAAGTGACGATGAGTTTGCTTCTCTCTGCCATATTTTCAACATATGATAATATTTATTTTATTTATTTATTTATTCTTTTATATCGAGGATAACAGAATAAGCAATCATGTGCTTTTTTTCATCCGGTCCCCATGTGTATGCAGTTTTGTAAATATTGTCATCTGTTCCCACCGGCACACGATGGCCTACTGTTACGAAAAGCGGAACAGGATTTAACGTGTGCGCAAGATGTTCTGCGTGCATTCGCACACGGGGTCTCGGTTTAAAGTCTCATCCGAAGGACTTTTGGGGAGAGTGGAGTCAGTACTGATGTTAACTCCAGGAGAAAAATTTCCTCGACCGGACTCGAACCCGGGTCGTCAAATTGCCATATAACAGTGGGAGCTCACCAGAATGTGTAGCAGTGGTACGAGTCACTGTGGAGATGTGCTGTGAGTGACGCTTCACGTTAGGGGAGGAGGATTTGGTGGAGGAGCCGGAGGAAGAGGAGGATGTTTTCCTCGTCACTGTCGTCTTCGTCACCATGGTCCTCTGGGAGAATGAGGAGCCGGACTTTGATTCCCCAGATTTGGAACTTTTGGAAAAACTCTGAAACATGAAATATAGTGAGTAGTAAACACATGCACAGCATGTATGCATGCACACATGCATACATGCATGCACACACACACACACATGCACACACACATGCACACACACATGGACACACACACACACACACACACACACACACACACACACACACACACACACACACACACACACACACATGGATACATGGACACACACATGCACGCACGCATGTACACACACACACACTGTTTGTGTATGATGTTTTTTTTTTTTAGTTGTTTGTCGCTTTTCCCTTACTGATCAATGTTTGATATTCAAAGCAGAAACTGAAAAAAATATTATCTTTTCTTGTGAAATCTTGACACATCTCTCACACAGAGATACAAGAGATATCTCTCACAGAGATATAAGAGATATCTCTCACAGAGATACAAGAGATATCTCTCACAGAGATACAAGAGATATCTCTCACAGAGATACAAGAGATATCTCTCACAGAGATACAAGAGATATCTCTCACGGAGATTCAAAGATCTCTCTCACAGAGATACAAGAGATATCTCTCACAGAGATACAAGAGATATCTCTCACAGAGATACAAGAGATATCTCTCACAGAGATACAAGAGATATCTCTCACAGAGATACAAGAGATATCTCTCACAGAGATACAAGAGATATCTCTCACAGAGATACAAGAGATATCTCTCACAGAGATGCAAGAGATATCTCTCACAGAAAGAGATGTGTCAAGACTTCACAAGACAGAGAGAGATGTGTAAAGACTTTACAAGAAAAGATTGAAAAAAAAAAAGCAAGAAAGAAAGAAAAAGCAAGAGGAAAAGAAAGAAAAGAAAGCAAGAGGAAAAGAAAGAAAAGAAAGCAATTTCCACAGCCAAGTCACTAACCGGCAGACTGAAGCCAGTGGCATCAGCAAATTGTCGCGAGCGGTGTCAGCGTGTTTGGCTGCCTGGCGTTTGGCCAGCTGCAGTGCAGCCCTTGCAGCCAGCTCCTGGTGTTCCTTCATCACCTGGTAGAGGGCGCTGCACTCCTCTGGGGGACTTACCTCCCCTGCCAGGATCTCATGCGCTCGGATCTCTCGCTGGTAAAACCTGGTTGGGAACGTACGGTAAAGATGTAATTATACTCATATTGGGCTTTTTTAGAAGAAGAATTTTTTTTTTTTTTTGTATGGTGGTTTTGTGGTTGTGTTGACAATGTTCATGTTTCTTTATTATTGCCAGCAGACCCATGAGACCATAACAGGGTTGACGCTATCGTCATATAGTTCCCTCCCTCTTCTCTATTTCACACAGTCTCCACCCCCTTCCCACCCATCATTTTCTATCTTTCAATTTTCAGTCTTTCTTGGGTTGTTTTTTTCAAAGACATGTATTTTGGAATAATAATATGATCATCCAAAATAAAGTAAAAAAAGGTAAAGGTGTCCCATAACCTAGGCGGCCCTAGGGGAGCGAGGCATCAGAGACCTCAGCTTCTCTAGGGGCCAGCATATTGAGGGTAGCGCCTATCTCCTCTCCCTCACTGCTTTACCTTCCCTGACCCTAAAGAGGGTAGGTACCCATTTACAGCTGGGTGATCTGGGGGACTGTACTGCACCCAAGGCACGCAAACAGTCACCCATCCAACTACAAACCATGCTCGATGCTGCTTAACTTGATCCAAAATTTTTTTTTTTTTAATGAAACTGAGAACAAACTCAGTGCTAAGAAAAACAAGATGCAGAAGAAAAAAAAAAAAGATGACATTTCTATATAGAAACGCCGCCGCTGTAGTCTAGTGGTTAGGGTGTTGGACTCATAATCTAAAGGTTGCGGGTTCGATCCCAGCTTTCGGCTATGGCGTTGTGCCCTTGGAAAAGGCACTTTACGGCTATTTTCCCACCCCACCCAGGTGTAAAAGGGGTACCAACCTTGTGTTGGGGGTTAACCCTGCGATAGACTGGCGTCCTATCCAGGGGGGAGTCTATGACTCTCAGTCACTTAACACCACAGAAACCGGGATAAGCACCGGCCTGATGAGCCTTAGGCTCGGGACAGACTTTAACTTTAACTATATAGAAACAACTGCAGACCCCAGCCCCAGCCTCACTTTCTGTTGGCATCTTTGCGCTCTATCAGAGCGCTTCCCTCCACCGAGATGCCGGCGAAGATGCCCTTGGTTTTGGAGTAGGTGTAGATGGCGGCGGGACTGCGCACGGCCACGTCCCCCTCCACGTTCCGCCCCAGCGGGCCCACAGCGATGGTGAAGTTACCTCCCAGTGTCAGGTTCCCTCCCTTGGAGAAGGCGTCCACGGCAGCTTGCGTGTTGAGGATGATGACAAAGTCTGTCACCTGACGGGGAAAAAGGTAAACCGTGTTGATGATGACAGTGATGATGATGATGATGATGATGTGCTGTGATAATACCCTATCTGATGGTGCTAGTGTAAATATCTGGAGAATGTGACGTAGAGAGGGAATAGCAATTAAATCCTGTTCTGCATTTCGTAAAAGTAGGCCATTGTGTGCTGGTGGGAACAGATGACATTCACAAAACTGTATACACATGGGGACTGGACGTAAAATGAATGCTTATTCCATTATCCTCGACATAAAAAAAATAAAATAAAATAAAAATAAATAAAATAGCTACACCTTTGAGGCCAACAGAACAGCTGCCATCCTAGAGAAAAAGAACAGACGGAAACAGCGTCCTGCCCCACTGGACTCCTATCCCTGCACTGTCTGCACGCGAAGCTGTGCATCCAAGATTGGTCTTCATTCCCACATGAGGACCCATTCCAGCGACTGACCTGTCTGCCTATTCATCTGTCCTACCATCAGGAGAGTCCATTATCGGCTACAAACCATGTTTTCAACATGTAAAAATCATAAAAAGAATATATTGTGTGAATGCTTCTGACGTAGTATTTTCAAACACTATTACTTCTTACTTCTATGTCATTATAGGTATGTATGCCCCTGTAAGTTTGTTGTTTTTTATCAAAACTATTTCATAAATATGTGTTTTTCTTTTGTTTACAAGTATTTTTTATTAGAATATTACTATACAAAAATTATGACAAAGAATAAACAAAAAAAAGATATGTACAATGTAAACATTACATTCCACTACTATTATTAACAATCAATTCTTTTTTTACAGCTAAGCGAGCATATGATTATTGCACCATTTTCATTGTTATTCTTGAAATTGTTTTGACAGGGTGTAAAACTTTACATTCTGGATAAGTAACTCATTCCAGGCACAGATACATAGAATAAGAATCCCATAGATTCCCATAAAATAATGATCCTCACCTCCATGCCAACTTCAAAGCCCCCTCCCAGTCCTGCCAGCCCAATGGCTGAGGGAGCAGACCAGCCTGAAAAACACACACACACTCTCTCTAAGGGGGACAGGATAGCCTCGTGGTCAGAACATTGCACTTGCAATTTGACGACCCGGGTTCGATTCCCGCTCGAGGGGATTTTTCCCTTGGAGTTAACATCAGTGCTGACTCCACTCTCCCAAAAAGTCCTGATGAGACTGTAAACCGAGGCCCCGTGTGTGAACGCATGCTGAACATCTTGTGCACACGTTAAATACTGTTCCACTTTTCATAAGAGTAGGCCATTGTGTACTGGTGGGAACAGAGGACAAGATTGACAAAACTGCAGATGCATGGAGACTGAATGTAAAAAAGCACATGAGTGCTTATTCCATTATCCTCAACTACTATACTCTGCACTTACAATCATAACATATCCAGCGTCAACCAAGCTGAGAGATACAGAACCAGCAGTGTTGGTCAGGTAATTAGAGCAACACTCTCAAATTTGCACCCATAAAGTGGATGAAGCTCGACTGTGTGGTCCCAGTCTCCCACTGAGCTCATAGCACACTCACTCTGGGTACGACCTGGCCGAGTCCGAAAAATCCTATGACTCTTATGGAACTCGTATATGATTGGCATCCCATCTTCACTATAAATGTCCTTTTTCTTGTTTGTCCATCGTGTTTGATGATAACTCCAAACAGCAGAGGAGGCAGCTGCTGTTTCGGAAACTGGGCAGAAATTTATTATCGTGGAGATGCTTTGCCCACAGTACATCCCCACTCTCTCGGCCAAGAGGGCATAAGGACAGTCAGCATTGGAGTGTTCTCCAAGGCCAACTAGCCCCAGGGCTGCAGTACATAAGGACTGTGCAAGTCAAGCCTCCTTGTCAGAGAGTCAAAGTCAATCACTAAAGACTAAGCTGTAAAGTGGAATTCCATGAGTGGGAAAGCCACTGATCATACAGCCTCTCACTTTGCTGTTGCCCCCAGCATCAATGGTTTAATCAAAGACTATGATAAAGCCCAGGCGCCTTAAAGACAAGACAACCACCAACAATAACAAAACAAAACCAAAAAACACCTTCATATCATCATAGCTATTTTCTTTCCAGTCACTATGATCACCAAACAAAACACTAAAACAAAACCAAAAAAAATTAGAAATAAAAACCTCCATCCCACACACTAAATATTTTTTCTTCCACACCTACAATAATTTTTTTTTTTAACTCCACAAACTCTCTCCTTTCTCACCTTCACTCATTCCTGTCACTATGATCACCAAAAAACCCCCACCCCAAACCAAAAAAAAAACCTATAAAAAACCCAAACCCCAAAACCCTAAAAAAAAACCAAACTCCCAACCCCCCAAAAACCCCTAAAAAAACAAACACAAAAAAAACCCTAAAAAAACCCAAACTTAAAAAAACCCAAACCAAAAAAAAAACTTTAAAAAAGCACAAAAAACCCCTGCATCCCACCTTTTATTTACAGAGCTACCATCATCAAAAGACAAAAACTCCACAACGAACTCTCTCCTGTCTCACCTTGACTGTAGTCCAGCTCATCGCTGACCTTGGCGATGACGATGCCGCTGCCTCCCCTGGCCGTGACCAGGAAGCCAGCCTTGAACACCGTCAGGATGGCCAGACCCCGCGCTCTGGCGAAGATTCCAACTGTTAAAACACACACACGCACACACACACGCACGCACACGCACCGCACACACACACACACACACACACACACACACACCACACACACACACACACACACACACACACACACATTATTCCATTATCCTCGATATAAAAGAATAAATAAAAAAATAAATAAAATCACACACACACACACACACATATCACATTAAGTGAACAGACATAAAATTGAAGACACACACACACATACTTGATGAGAATGCAAATTTTTATACAAAAATGACTTGGCTCAACACGAATAATCATTGTCAGATGAAAGCATTTCTTCATTCTAGTGGTGGTGTATAACATTCTAATGAAGAAAAAAAACGACTAGACAGTTTGGGGCTAACACCAAGTAGTAAAGTACACATCTTCTCCATTGAAAAAAAAAGTCTTCTCTGCCTCATGTCCCCATCATCTCTCAGCCTCATGTGTGTTTAGGTTGAAACACCAGCTGACACAGTCACTAAAAAGTAAAGTATAGATCTACATGTATACATGTGTTGTGTGATTAACTGTAACACTAACAATACTTAAACATACAGCACTGAACAAAACCTGCTGGATGAAAACACTACAATATTATTATGACGATAAAGTAAGTAAGTAAAAGTTACCAGAACCACTGATTAAATACAGAATGACTTAATTTTCACTCTGAATTTTTTTTTTATTGAACTCCTTCCTAATCTTGGCAGAGCTAATCAGGAACATGCCACACTGACCTGGAATGAGTTTGTCTGGACCAGTCTTGGAGTTGGGCATGGTAAATTCTCGCAGGATTTTCGCTGCTTTCTTGGCTTCCGATTTCAGACTGTGCGGTATTGGCGTGTTCACCATGATGCCAGCTTAAATTTTGATGATTCTGGGGGGAAAACCTGCAAACATCACTGATTAATTAACAATCATTCACACGTTTTTTATCCCTGCAAGTTAACTGTGGAACAATTTCCTTAGAAGTAACTGCCCTTTTTTGTCATAATTATTCTTTTACTTTGAGGATAATGGAATAAGCATCATGTGTTTTGTTTTTTTTACATACGGCCCCTGTGTGTATGCAGTTTTGAAAACTTATTTTATCATCCATTCCCACCAGCACACAATGACCTACTCTTCAAAAAGCAGAAGGGCTTTAACATGTGCGCAAAATGTTCTGCATGCATTCACATATGGGACCTCTGAACATGCCAGCACATACTGTCTTACTCTGACAGTTTGAGAAGAGCTGAACCTGGCAGAACCCATCCTCTCCAGATCACAGCGTCCATGCTGAATCACCCATACCACTGATATGACCCGCATACTCTTCTGACTTGCTGTGAGATTATATTAGAGTCCCAGCGGAAGTACTCTAATTTAGGGACTGTTGTAGTCAGAAGCCAGAGAGTCAGAAGGTCTCCCACTTCAGTGCTCGGGCTACCCCAAAAAATAGAACAGTTCTGTTGAAGCCACAAGAGAGAATGGTCCATGCAAGCACCGCTGTGCTGCATGAACGGAAGCTCTTACAGTATACTCTCGCGACTACAAAAATGATACTTTATAATTATATGCACAAGATTGGAAAGATGTGTCTGAATTTGAACACTGGACTTCAAATTATAGACTCAAAGTTTGACTGTAAACGACCTCTTTTTTTTTTTAATGCAAGTCGTTTTCTGGTCTGTTTGAACAAAAATAGAAAAAAAAATTAGTATGACATAATTATTACAGGGTTGTGGAGGTTCAGAAGCTACAACCTGTGGTCTGATCTTGGTCTTTTTTTTTTTTTAATTTGAACTTCCCTTGCAGTCAAGGTTTACATTTTGAGTTAGACCTTTCCTGACCCACAGATAATTAATAATTACAAGCTACATGTATGCTAGTGATGTTGTACCATCCATACCTTCAGTCACAGCTGGTCTGCTCTTCTCTAAAAAGTAAATAGGTGGGCTTTAAATCCAAGCACAAGATGTGTTCACGTAGGCCTACAGGGCGTCGGTTTAGAGTCTCATCCGAAGAGCTTGTTGGGGAATAGAGTCAGAGCCCATGTTAAGTCCTGGGGGAAAACCAAACAGTCCCCTCTGATGTTCGTAGACTTCCCAACTTACGTTGTGCAAGTTTCGGTATGTATGGTCTGAAACAGGAGTTCGATCACAGCGATTTTTGTAACCCTAAGGTCTCCTCAGTTAGAGAAATTCTGGATAGCTGCATAAAATAACGATCAACAGGCTAAAATATGTAAGTATGCATCTTTACCACGACAGATCGCAGCATGTGACTCTCGGAACTTCGTTTGTTTTCTGTGACAATAATCTTTTTTTGTTTACTTCCGTACTCTCGTGTAGGCTAGAGGAGTTACTTTCCCATTGCGTTTTCTGATAGGGGAAAGAACTCTGGCATCATCAACATCATCAATATCATCATCATCATCATAAAAAATTAATAATGATGATGGTGATGGTGATGATGATGATGATGATGATGATGATGATGATGATGATGATGATGATGATAACTACAAATAAACAAAACAATCAACTTAATCGAATGATTTGTTGTTTTTTCAATGTAAAAAAACAACAAAAAAACTTAAAATTGAAGACTGTGTGAGGGCATCACAACTGAACTGTTCCAAATTAGGCCTATATTCTTTTCAGTTGATTGCACCACTTCCCACCCCAAAACAGATTTTTTAAAAGATACAGTATTTATTAGATATCATATAGGCACTTTTGCAGTGCTTGCTGTTATCCTCACCAGCAATTCCTTCCAACTCATAGTCTGCCTCCACAGCTTAAAGATTATTTACATGGTGAAAGGTAAAGGTGTTCCCATAACCTATGTGGTCATTCGGGAGTGAGGTGTCAGAGACCTCAGCTTCTCTAGGGGCCAGTATGTTGAGGGTGGCGCTCATCTCCTCTCCCTCGCTGCTTTACCTTCCCTGACCCTACAGAGAGCAGGTACCCATTTATAGCTGGGTGAAGTGGGGCACTGTACTGAAGCCAAGGCACGCAAACGGTCACCTATCCGCTCGGTTACATGATCAGTACGGACTCCACTCCCCTAAAAGTCTTTTAGATGAGACTATAAACGAGACCCCATGTACCAGCCCATACAAAACATCATGCGCACTCATTATTTAAAACCCCATTCTCCCTTTTGGAAGAACAGGCCATTTCATGCCAATGGGAACAGATGACAAAACTGAAAAAAAAACACGCACACAGGATTTGTGTTTAGACACCATTCCTGAAGTTGGAATACGCCTGCCTACCTTGGTGGTGGGTAGAAACAGTTGCATACGCAAAATCTCACCATTGGTCAACCTTGGAGTTATAGCCCTAGGAACAGCAACAAAAGATACTCTACAGAAATTTGTGTAGGATTCAAAAGTTGTATGAGTGTCATAATCACCAGTTAAGACTTTGAATCCGTTTCTGTGCCGAGTTCTTTCTATATATATATATATTATATATATATATATTATATATATATATATATATATATATATATATATATATTATATATTAATTATGGAGTCAGTAATGTCTGCAGAATGGACTGTAATTCATAGGTGACTTGATGGAGGAAGGTGCTGACAAGACAGTCAACATTACTCCATAGAATTAGATGGTCTTTAATTAACTAAGCGTAGCGAAGAAACTCTTTGGCAAACTTTTTGTTGTCATCTGCAGGTACCTTAACACCTGATTTTTTTATTTTTTTTTTACAAGTCAGACCAAATCAAACTCTGGTTGGCCATCATTTGAAGTGACCCAACAGCAGTGCAGAACTTCTGTTTTGTTGGGTGTTCCACAGCTTCACATTCTGAGAAAACCACATATGTCATAGCTTTCTTCAAAAACTCCAATCAAGTCAACTTGGGAGATTTAAATGGAACAAGTCAATTTTTTTTCCAATTCCTACAAAAATAAAAAGTACTTGTCCCTTACAAACCTCTCAAGTTGTTGATGATGACAGTTTTCCAAGGAAAGCTTGAGGAGAGCAGATGGAAAAGAGGCAGAATTACCTACATCCTACATTGCCAACATCACTGAAGCCAGCAATCTGGGAGGGCTGTAGAACTTAGCAGAGTTGGTTCTGGTGGCATCATGTGGAGCTCCTACCATCAACAGGGGGATGGGATAGCCTTGTGGTCAAAACGTTGTGCTCACAGTTTGATGACCTGGGTTCAATTCCTGTTTGAGGGGGTTTTTTCCTCTGGAGTTAACATCAGTGCTGACTCCACTCCCCCCAAAGTCTTTTGGATGAGACTATAAACCGAGGCCCCGTGTGTGAACACATGCAGAACATCTTGCGCACATATTAAAACCTGTTCGTTTTTCCAAGAGTAGCAGATTGTGTGCCGGTGGGAACAGATGACAAGATGTACAAAACTGCATACACACAGGGACTGGATGTAAAAAAGCATACGAGTGCTTATTCCATTATGCTCGAGATGAAATAATAAATAAATAAACATCATCAAGGGAAAGAGGTAAATATTCAATCTGGCAAAGTGTTTTGTTGGTGCTTGAGTTCCTTTATTCCACGTGGATATGCTGGGGGCCTGTCAGTATTAATAGCATCCCCACCTTCTGGAAATTCTGTGCCAGGCATTCCCTCTTTTCTATCCCTCTCTTTGTTTCTGCCTTGTTCCTTTTCTTCTTGTTAACTCCTTCTCGTCTATTTTCTGCCTTCTTGGTCCATTCTCATGCCTTTTGTTTCCAGAAAGACTTTAAAAGATACAAATTCTCTCCCCTGCTGTAGTCAGATGTGCTGGGCCTGACTTGAAAGGTGCTTAATGGCAGCGCAAGACCTTTTTGCTCTTATGACAGACAACAATGATTGCCGTCTGATCATTCGATGAAGGAGAATTCCTTTACATGTACACACTCACAACTGTTTCTTTTGTTGTTTTTTGAAAGGGTGAAACAGAGCACAAATTATGCGTTTCTTTGCACCAGGCAATAAAAAAGTGTGTGTGTGTGTGTGCGTGTGTACATGAGTGTGTCGCTGAAAATGACTGAACTTGAAACAAATTGAAATAAAGAAGTAAACAAGCGTTTGCAATGAACTAAAAGAAAAGGGCTATGATTTTTTTGTGTGTTCCTTTGACCTGGCCTTGCGCGCGTTTGTGCGCACATGCATGTGCATTCATGTGTGTGTGTGTGTGTGTGTGTGTGTGTGTGTATGTGAGAGAGAGAGAGAGAGAAGAATTTTTTATTCTTTAATATCAAGGTTAATGGAATCAGCACACATGTACTTTTTTACATCCAGTCCCCATGTGTATGCAGTTTTGTAAATGTCATCTGTTCCCACCAACACACAATGGCCTACTCTTACAAAAAGTGGAACAGGATTTAATGTGTGTATGTGTGTGTGTGTGTGTGTGTGCGTGTGTGAGCGTGCTTGCGTTCGTGTGTTTGAGCATACAAGTATCAGATTGATGAGAGAGAGAAAGAGAGAGAGAGAGAGAGAGAGAGAGAGAGAGAGAGAGAGAGAGAGAGAGAGAGAGAGAGAGAGAGAGAGAGAGACAGACAGACAGACAGACAGACAGACAGACAGACAGACAGACAGAAAACGAGACAGTGAGAGATTGATATTCCACAAAAAATCACAACAAAACACAACATCAGGACTCTTTCTCATAGCGCAGACCAAAAAAAAGTCACAAGGATGCACAATTTATTTCATCGTCCTTAATAAAGCAATCCAACTTTTTGTCATAACAAACAAGGACAATGATGCATTGGTCCAATACACTATTCCAATGAAGTTCACTTCATCTGCACATACAACTGCTTGCCTTTTCACAAAAAGTGTGTAGGTTTTGAACACATTTAAATAACACATAAACTACCCCCCCCCCCCCTCTCCTCCCCACCCATCACAAAATAGACAAAACAAACATATCGCTCCCCCAGAAAAAGCCTAAACCTGACACCCCCCCCCCCCCCCCCCCCCCCTCCACACAGCTGTATCTCAGACTTATGACAAACAAGGCAGACACCAAGAGTAAGCAGTTTTATCAAACTTCTTTTTGTGCTGTGATAAATCTTCATACCTAAAAAACCACACCCAAAAAACCCTTAAAAAACCAACAACAACAACAAAAAATTTTTTTTTTTAACCCAGACCAGCATTGTTCTATTTACAACATCACTGCATCCCTTTACCACCACCCCCCGCCCCCCCCCCCCCCCCCCCCCCTCTACCCCTGAAAAAAACAACACACAAAAACCATAGACAAAAACAGTTATAAAAAAAAAAAAAACCAAAACAGCCAAACAAGCACAGTTTGTCCAAGATTCAAGTTCTTTTGATCTCTTAACAACTATCTGCTGCTAGCTCGTCTTTCTCTTTCTCATAAAAACTATCCGCGCATCATTTCTCATCATCCACCTACAGGACTGATTGTGACAGTGGCACTTCTTTCTTCCACCTCCCTGCTCAGGCCTCAAGCACTTCACTTCACTCCCACGAATCCCGGACAGGGCCTCCTCAACTGTAGGCTAGCCGGAAGTTCCTCTCCTGCTCCTTCCGCTCGCTTTCCATCACCTTGCTCAGCTCTTCCACCCGTCTGTTCAGGGTGCCTGCAGGGACAGAAGTGTCGGGGTGAAATGTCTGGATGAAGTGTCAGGATGAAGTGTCTGGATGAAGTGTCGGGAGTGTATTAAGTGTCTGGATGAAGTGTCTGGATGAAGTGTCAGGATGAAGTGTCTGGATGAAGTGTCAGGATGAAGTGTCTGGGTGAAGTGTCTGGGTAAAGTGTCTGGGTAAAGTGTCGGGATGAAGTGTCAGGATGAAGTGTTGATAAAGTGTATGAAGTGTCGAGATGAAGCGTATGAAGTGTCTGGATGAAGTGTATGAGGTGTCAGGATGAAGTGTATGAAGTGTCAAAATGAAGTGTCTGGTGTCTGGATGAAGTGTCTGGATGAAGTGTATGAATGGAGTGTCTGGATGAAGTGTCTGGATGAAGTGTTGGGATGTAGTGTTGGGATGAAGTGTTGGGATGAAGTGTCGGGATGAAGTGTCAGGATGAAGTGTCAGGATGAAGTGTCAGAATGAAGTGTATAAAGTGTCAGGATGAAGTGAATGAAGGATGAAGTGTTGGGATGAAGTGTATGAATGAAATGTCTGGATGAAGTGTATGAAGTGTCTTGATGAAGTGTCAGGATAAAGTGTCAGGGTAAAGTGTCAAGATGAAGTGTCAGGATGAAGTGTCAGGGTGAAGTGTATGAAGTGTCAGGACGAAGTGTCTGGATGGATGAAGTGTATGAAGTGTCGGAATGGAGTGTCTCGACTGATGAAGTGTCAGGATGGAGTGTCTGGATGAAGTGTCAGGATGAAGTGTCAGGATGGATGAAGTGTCAGGATGAAGTGTCAGGATGAAGTGTCAGGATGGATGAAGTGTATGAAGTGCCTGGACAATGAAGTGTGTGGATGAAGTGAGAGAATCCATTATTCTACCCCAAGCCACTGGTCCTACCTGTCTGTCTGTCCACCCACAGCAGGGAATCCATGTGAGCGTTGAGGATCTTGGTGATTTGCTGCACCTGTACACACACACACACACACACACGACATACACACACACACACACACACGCACACACATGACATACACACACACACCACACAAACACACCACTTATTAACACACCCTTCTTCAAAGGAAAGAAAAACCATGTTCACGAAACACAACCTTATTTGTTTTCACATCCTGTTTTCTCCACCTCTCACATTTTGTTATTGTTACTGTTTTGTATGTATGCCTAGAGTGCAATACTTCATTCTTAGCAGGGATGAGACTCTTGTGTTATGTTTTTCCTTCAAGGAAATTATTAACTTAAAAAAAAAAATTATCCAGCTTCTCCAGCATGAAAAAAATACAAGTAAAAGCTCAGGGTGTATTTGTGTACGCGTCTCTTGCATCGTTTCAAAGAACACTACAAAAACAGCCTCACCAGGAGACAATCACCAAATCAATGGCCCACCCCAGAGTAGAGAAGGATGACTACCACCATCTCAAAAGAGAAGAACAAGTCTTAATTCTAAGACTCTACACTGGGCATGACAGACTAAATCACCCTATGTCCACAAAGCTGAAACTCACTCCTTCTCCTCTGTGTGCCTGTGGTAAAGAAAACCAGACAGGCGAGCACATCCTTCAAAGATGCACGCAATACAGCGACCTGAGAAAGGTTGTGTGGCTGACGGAGATAAACCTTGCAAACCAAGCTGTAGAGCCCACAAAGAGAAGCTGGAAAAGACATACCGTTATTTTTCCAAGAAACATCTGACAGTGTTTAACCCTCTTGCATTCGGATTCTCTGAACACAAATTGCCCCTAGATTTCACATTCCATCGCGAAATCAGGTCAGGCACACATGCTTGCTGGCTTTTTCCTCCTTCTAAGTACATACCAGCAGCAATAATTACTTCCAGACTCACAGCAGGCTCTGTGCCTCTAGCCTGACAGAGCTTCAGCATGTGGTAGCGATTAGTGGAGGTCACTATGTGATGGAAAACTACTGTAAATCCCGGCATATCTTGGTATTCAGGGGAGGTAATAATCAATCCCGGCAAATCCCCGTTTGGGACTAAGAAGGTTAAATTAATTAAGCAAACGAGAGAAGAAGTACAATACAACAGTGCACACAACACCAGAACAGCATCCTATCCTGCAGGACTCACAGGATCATCGGGGTCAGGCTTGGTGTTGGAGGAGTTGAGGCGATCGATGATCTCCTTCAGGTCCTGACCCATGCGCTTCAGCTGGGCATCCAGACTCTCGGTCAGCTGGTACCTGGCCACCACACACACACACAGCACAGGTATTACTGCTAGGGGAGGGGGGAGTATTTATTTTATATCTGCTGAGTCAGTGGTTGGGGGGGGGGGGGGGGGGGGGGGGGGGTGGGGGGGGAGGAGGAAGGGAGGGAGGGGGGAAGGAGAGACGAGGGGAGGGGGAGAGAAAGGGAAAGCGAGGGAGAGGGGGAGAGAGTGAGAGGAAAGAGAGAGGAGAGAGAGAGAGAGGGATGTGTGGGGGGGGTGCAGGTATGTGCATGGGAGTGTGGCATGTGCATGTGTGTGGAGTGCATGTGTGTACATGCATGAGGTAACATGTGTATGTGTGTGGACATGTATATGTGTGTAAATGGGTATGTACATTCAAACAGACACCAAAAAAAAAATAACCAAAACAAAGTTAGCACCCAAAACTTTTAAACACCACCCACACACACACACACATACACAAACCCCCCCGACTCACGTGTGCTCTCGCTCCAGGTCTGCGTGTTGCTGATAGGAGATGGCGGGCATGGCCTCAAGGTCGGCCTCCAGCGGGGTCAGGAGGTCAGCCAGCTCCCTCTGCTGGCTGTGGACAAAGTCCAGTTCATGGTTCAGCTTCTGCTGCTCCAGCTTCACCCGCTCCAGGTCAGAGTTCAGCTGGACGATCTGTAAGACAACATAATGTAATATAATATCATATCATATAACACATTCACCTGGACGATCTGTAACACAACATAATATAATATCATATCATATCATATAATATAACACATTCAGCTGGACAATCTGTAACACGACAACATAACAACACAACTCAAAATTACACAACTCGATTAAACTCAACGCAACACAGGGCAACTCAATTCAATTCAACCCAACCCAACTCAATACAACTTGTGTTGTTGTGTTGTGGTGAGGTATGCTGTTTTGAGTTGTGCTTATTCCATTATCCTCGATATAAAAGAATAATTAAATAAATAAAATAAATTATTTAAAAAAACACAACCCAACTCAACACAACACTACCCAACCCAACTCAACACATGTGGCACAGTGTGCACAGCCAGCATAACTCAGTCAAGGGCCCAGGCCCCAGAGCTGAAATTAATTAACCCTAGTAGCGCTGAAATGACGGCAGCGGTACTAGGTGCTGCTGGCTGAATTAACAGCAGCCATTGTTGATTTGCAGTAGGGTGGGGTCAAACAACTCTTGATATTGATATGTAAAACTAAACTAAGTGTGTAAAGTTGTAAATCACTGGAAAGCTTAGATAACAAGCTTTTAAAAGAGTGAAATTTTATAGCAGCATGTAGTGTTTATGATAATGTAAAAAATAAATAAAGTTTAAAAACTGCGCGTGCACTACCAATCACTGTTGCGATGTCGGTGACCCAGATTGATTTTAACACGATATGCAATGTTGTTGCGGTGCAAAAATGTCATGATTCGATAAATACTGTCTCTTGACATAAGTTTTGAAAAAATAAAGAGCTTCCGTGGCTTTATCGGTCGTCAAATACTCGGAAAAGTCCAGCGAAATGATCGACGCGATCGCGATCGTCATGGCGGTGAACACTTATTTTGTGCGAACTGGCGGCGTTCTATGACGAAAATACGACAATCGCTTGATTTCGTGTGATGCAAAGTACTCGACAGCATATAGAAATGACTTAAAAACAGTTATTTCGAAGCAGTGTTGCGTTAAAATAAAGTAAAACAATGTATGACATCGAAATCGCCCGGTAGCTATGAAGTGCATTGGACAAAACTTGGCACCGCTCGATTCTGTCCGATCGCGATAAATTTTTCCGAAGTTTTTCAAAAATATTTCACAATCCTTACCTTATCATCTCTATTATCGTTTAATTCAACCAAATCCAGCCTCTAAAACTCCTCATCGCCGTCAATATCGTCAAAAAACTCGAAAAATACTTCGAGTGATACGAGCGCAAACACTTTGCCGCCATTTTGTTTTCAGGCGATCGACGTTCGTCCAAAACAAAAAACACCTCTAAACCAATCAGATTCCTCGTTGCTTGCGACTGCGGACAACCTTCACCCATTTCTGCGGCCCTACAATGGCCTTCACGTTCATTGGATGACCTTTGAAAGCGAAAGAAAGCCTTCAATTACGATCACCGACGTCATCCCGGAATATTCCGGGAGCCGCCAGAAATGCTGCACTACGTCATTCCGGAATAATCCGGGAACAGCGCTACTAGGGTTAACACTCCAAATACTAAATTTAACACTCCAAGAACTAAAATTAACATTCCCAGTAACACTCCCAGTTCTAAAATTAACACTCCCAGTACTAAAATTAACACTCCACTTCAATCCAGCATAACTCAGTCTAGGGTCTAAGCCCCAGTACTAAAATCAACACTCCCTTCTTTTTCACTAAGCCCAAGTGTGGTCAGTTCCTTTTATAGTTAGCACCAGCTGTCCTCAGCTGGGATGGGACGGAAGAGATAGCGACTGAGAGTAGCTAAAAGTGGGAGGAACTAACAGCTGTGCGCAACAAGCAAATATCACAGCGCACAAAGCCAACATCACTCAGTCAAGAGTGCAATATTTAGCACGCCCTTTCCTTTTACCTAGTCCAAGTGTGGTCAGTTCCTGGTATAAACAGCATCGGCTGGCCCCAACTGGGCTGAGATGGGGCGGATTCATTAGCAGTTGAGAGGAGCTGAAAGTGGGGGAAACTGACAGCTGTGAAAGCCATCATAACTCAGTCAGGGTCCAGGGCCAGTGCTAAAGATAGCCTTCCCCTTCACTTTCTTCATCCTACTGGGTTTTCTAAGTGCTGTTAGTTCCTGCTAAAAATTAATTAGCACAGGCCATTCCCCAACTGGGTGGGCTGGGATGGAATGGACAGCAGCTGAGAGTAAGAGATGAAAGTGAGAGAAACTTTAACTAGACAGGCGAGCACATCCTTCAGAGATGCACGCTATTCAGGGACCCGAGGAAGAAAGTACGGCTGACAGAGATAAGTCTACAGGCAAGTTGAACGGCCCATGAAAGGAGGTGGAAAGGACATGGAGACCATTATTTTTTCCCAGACACATCTGACGGTGGAGTAAAAGCAAACGAGAGAAGAAGAGGAAGAAGAAGAAGAATAATGCAAAGAAGAAGAATAATGCAAAGAAGAAGAATAATGCAAAGAAGAAGAATAATGCAAAGAAGAAGAAGAATGCAAAGAAGAAGAAGAATGCAAAGAAGAAGAAGAATGCAAAGAAGAAGAAGAATGCAAAGAAGAAGAAGAAGAATGCAAAGAAGAAGAAGAATGCAAAGAAGAAGAAGAAGAATGCAAAGAAGAATGCAAAGAAGAATGCAAAGAAGAAGAAGAAGAAGAAGTAGAAGAAGTAGTAGAAGAAGAAGAAGAAGAATTGCGAAGAAGAAGAATTGCGAAGAAGAAGAATTGCGAAGAAGAAGAATTGTGAAGAAGAAGAATTGCGAAGATGAAGAATTGCAAAGAAGAAGAAGAAGACAAAGATTTGATTTTTATGCTTTACAAGATTCAGCGCTATATAAGTCCCACATATTATTATCATTTTAAGACAAAGAAGAAGACGACGACAACGAGGAAGGAAACAGACAGGCGGTGACCCCTGACCTTCTCCCCGTTGTCGATGACCAGGCGGTCCCAGGCGTTGACCTGGGTGGCCTGCAGCAGAAAGTTGCGCTCCTGCTCCTCCAGCTCCGACATCCACTTGTTGGTCTCCTCCTCCAGCTGCTTGTAGGTCATCTGACGACCCACGGCCTTTGACCCCCCAGTCCCTGCAGCTGCAGCCGCCACCGCCGCCGCTCCTGCTGCTGTGGTAGATGCCGCGGTTATGCCGCCGGTGGTTGCGGAGGTGGTGGCGGTGGAGAGGCTGTTGAGAGAAGTGTTGGTTATATGTGGAATGTTGTTGTTGTTGTTGTGCGTTCCGAAGCTTTACACTCTAGGAGTCACCCAGAATGGGTACACACACACAACACACACATGCACACACACACACATCACACACACACACGCGCGTGCGCACGCACGCACACACACACGCACACACAGCACACACGCACACACAACACACACGCAACACACACACACACACACACTCACACACACACACACACACGTACACGCACGCACGCACAACACACACACACACATCCACCCACACCCAACCACCCACAACACACACACACACACACACATCCACCCACACCCACACAGATATTGTAGCATTTATCTTACTCAAGTTTACTTGCTTCTATTTGTTATCTTTTTGTATGTATAGTTCAAGCAGTTTCTGATGGTTAGACCTGGGTTTTTTTTTCTATTATCCTCAATTCACCTGTCCACACAAACACACCGACATTCATCTTTTCTTTTTCTTTTCTCTTTTCCTTCCCAATCATTTGTCTAAAATCACTTTTTAGTGGATAGATGTTAAAATGAAGACAAGACACAAGACACACACAAACACAAACACCCCCCCCACCCCCCCTAACACCCACTCACCCCACCCCCACCCCACAACACCCACACCACACACCCCCACCCACCCCCGTTCTTCCTCCTCCTTACCCGGCAGCAGAAGAAGTCAGCCCCAGAGAAAAGCCAGGCCTGGCAGTGCCAGCAGCAGCAGCAGTAGCGGCAGTGGCAGTGGCAGTGGTGACAGTGACAGCAGCGGCTGTGGCCAGGCCCAACTTGGGCGCCCCCAGGCCCAGACCGGGGGCACCGCTGCTGCTCAGAGAAAACCCCCCTCCCCCTGCGCTGGCGGGGGCCGCCACTGACGCTGGTGCAGCGAAGGCGAAGGAGGAGGGGGTGGCCGCTGTGGTGGAGGGGGCCGCAGACGTTGTGGAAGCCGGGTTCAAGCCGAAGAAGCCGCCGGTGCCTGCTGATGCCTGAGGGGCTACGGCCGCACCTGTGTGGGGGGCAGAGGAATGTCGTGTGAAAGAAAATCCCTGAAGTTGGAATGAAAAAAAAAGGTAAAGGTGTCCCATAACCTGTGTGGTCGTTAGGGGAGTGAGGTGTCAGAGACCTCAGCTTCTCTAGGGGCCAGCGTGTTGAGGGCGGCACCCATCTCCTCTCCCTCACTGCTTTACCTTCCCTGACCCTAAAGAGGGTAGGTACCCATTTACAGATGGGTGAACTGGGGGGACTGTACTGAAGCCAATGTGTGAAAATGGTCACCCATCCAACTGGCAACCATGGTCGATGCTGCTTAACGTTGGCTGGGGTAAAAGCGAGCGCTCTGACCACCAAGTTATCCCGTAAAAAAAAAAAAAATCCTTTTTTTTTTTTTTTAAGTTGGAATGCGGCTACCATATTGGTGGAGAAAAGAAAAACAGAGACAAGATGTAAAAATCTGACCGTTGGTGAATCTCGTAGCTCTAGCGAAGGAACTGGGGAAGAGGGGGGGGGGGGGTGAATATGAATGATGAACAGATCTTTTGCACTCTGACATTTGATACACACATACATAAAGAATATCTGACTCCACCCTTCCCAAAAGTCCTTCGGATGAGACTTTAAACTGAGGCCTCGTGTGCGAACGCACGCAGAACATCTTGCGGACACGTTAAATCCTGTTCCGCTTTTCTTAAGAGTAGGCCATCGTGTGCCAATGGGAACAGATGACATATACAAAACTGCATACACACGGGACTGGATGTAAAAAAGCACAAGAGTGCTTATCCCATTATCCTCGATATAAAAGAATAAATCAAATCAATCAATATTGCCTGCAGTTGTATTGTACTGTACTTTATTTGTATTGTATACACTCTTGTTGCAATGAGTTCTATCATGTGCACTAGATGTGCTTTTGCACATAAGACCTCACTTTATTGTCTCATCTGAAAGACAAGCAGGCAGATTTCTCTGCAAGTAATTCAGGCTGCTGTCCCCAGGAACAACATGTCACCACAAAAGTAGTGCCAACCCTCCTCACCCTCCTTTTTTTTAATAAAAAACATTTTCAAGTCTACATGTATTCATTCCCCTATTAATTAAAAAGGCATTTTTCCAAACAAAACTCTGCTAGGGGCAACTTGCATGTTGCAGTGGTTTCTTTTCAGTGTGCTAAATCTGAGTTGCACACGAGACCTTGGTTTATAAATCCTCTCATTTGAAAACTAGCCTCCAGACCACCACTCAAGGTCTAGTGCATGGGGAAAAGTTGGGTGCACAGGCCCCAAAAGGCCGCTGTAGTCTACTGGTTAGGGTGTTAGACTCGTAATCTAAAGGTTGCTGGTTTGATCCCAGCTTTCAGCTATGGCGTTGTGCCCTTTGAAAAGGCACTTTACGGCTATTTTCTCACCCCACCCAGGTGTAAAAGGGGTACCAACCTTGTGTTGGGGGTTAACCCTGTGATAGACTGGCGTCCTATCCAGGGGGGAGTCTATGACTCTCAGTGGCTTAACGCCACAGAAACCGGGATAAGCACCGGCCTGATGAGCCTTAGACTCGGGACAGACTTTAACTTTTAACAGGCCCCAAAAGAGTATAGTACGTATCTGTACAGCGTGTTACAGTCAGCAGCAGCCTGTGCATGTGCTTCAACTCACCCAGTGTTGGCAGTTGCGTGGTGGAGGTTGTGGCGGGCGTAGCCAACAGGGAGGCCAGGGAGGATGCTGTGGTGGCGGGGGCACCTGCAAACACCATCACCAACTGTTACACATACTCTCTCACTGCCAGAAGGGCAATGAATACACAGCCTGAAGGGCAATGAATACACAGCCTGAAGGGCAATGAATACACAGCCTGAAGGGCAATGAATACACAGCCTGAAGGGCAATGAATACACAGCCTGAAGGGCAATGAATACACAGCCTGAAGGGCAATGAATACACAGCCTGAAGGGCAATGAATACACAGCCTGAAGGGCAATGAATACACAGCCTGAAGGGCAATGAATACACAGCCAGAAGGGCAATGAATACACAGCCAGAAGGGCAATGAATACACAGCCAGAAGGGCAATGAATACACAGCCTGATGGGCAATGAATACACAGCCTGAAGGGCAATGAATACACAGCCAGAAGGGCAATGAATACATAGCCAGACCTGAAGAGCAATGACTAAACTGATGTGACACTGAATAAACTGATGTGACACTGACTAAACTGATGTGACACTAAACAGCCTGATGTGACATTGAATCAACTGATGTGACACTGAATAAACTGATGTGACACTAAACAAACAGCCTGATGTGACACTGAATAAACTGATGTGACACTGAATAAACGTATGTGACACTGAATAAACGTATGTGACACTGAATAAACTGATGTGACCCTGAATAAACAGATGTGACACTGAATAAACTGATGTGACACTGAATAAACTGATGTGACCCTGAATAAACAGATGTGACACTGAATAAACTGATGTGACACTGAATAAACTGATGGGACACTGAATAAACTGATGGGACACTAAACAAACAGCCTGATGTGACATTGCATAAACAGCCTGATAT
Organism: Stramonita haemastoma; assembly: GCA_030674155.1. Classification (NCBI taxonomy): domain Eukaryota; kingdom Metazoa; phylum Mollusca; class Gastropoda; order Neogastropoda; family Muricidae; genus Stramonita; species Stramonita haemastoma. The sequence goes on from CM060337.1 coordinate 44,220,284, forward strand.
GACACTGGATAATCAGCCTGAAGGGCAATGACTAATCAGTCTCACTGGCGGCAGCAGCAGTGGTGGCCTGTGGTGTGGGCAGCAGACCCTGGCCAGGGAAGCTCAGACCGGTGGGGGCTGTTGACGTGGGCCCTCCTCCTCCCCCTCCCCCTCCTGCAACCAACACCTTCAGCATCTCAAAGTCCTGTCACTGAACCAGCTCCCCTGAAGCTGGAGTATGGCTGCCTATATGGCGGGGTACTTGAAAAGTCATACACGCAAACCCCATCCAGTGTACTTCCTATCTCACAGTGATTCCCAGCTGGGATGAGTGGGTCATACTGCATATTCCGGGTGATCCCCAGGGTGTTACCACACTGGGTCTGTGTTTCACATTTTAACCTGGCTCCACAACTGAGCTGATACTGCCATCAGTAAGTTGGATCAGAAGAGACACCAGACCCCCATCAAATGACCCAGCAGCATTTTACCATTCTCCTGGCCTCTCACTGATAAGCTCCCTGTGGACTTCAGACCCCGAAGATACAAGTCAAGTCTGGATATAGCTGGGATGATGAGACTAGAAGGAGATTGGCGTAGAAACAGCACAACAGAAATGTCTCAGAACATGAGGCAGCAAGAGGAAAAAAAGGTTGTGTCACTGAATGAGGAATATTCAACACCTGCAATATTACATCTGCTAAACCTGTAAGACAGAAAAAGGTACGGACAAAGATAAAAGAATATCATGAAGCTGACAATCAAACAGCAACAGATTTCCCCTTGTGCTAATTTTTATTACGCTTTTGTAGCATTCCCACTTTTCTTTTTATCATCATTGTTTTCTTTTTCTTTTTTTTAAGGGGTGGGGTTTGCCATCAACTCAGCTCTGCCCTACCCATTGCACTATTTCACTGAAAAAAAATGCAACTTAAAAGATACAACCTTCAATGCTGTTCAGCACATCAGGTTTCCTTTGACAGGCAGATAAATGAAATTTACAGCTCCAGGAATAATACTGATTAGCTTGCCACAATCAAATTTACAGGCAATACACTTTGTAATTTAAAGAATACAGAGAAGCTTAGCACTATCCCTACGTTAATAGAGAGAACCCCTCTTTCCCAGTACTAGGTAGCGGCAGCACCGCGCAATTCTGCTACGCACCCTAAGAAAATGCGATTCACTTACTGTCTTCAAACGCTTCTAACTCGAGTTCTACTGCATCATTATGATTTTCATGCATATGAGAATAAAGAGAATTGATTGCTCTTTCATTACGTTGTTTTGTTTTTATTGTATGATTGGAGGTATGAGTATAGCGTGAAGCCGAAAATCGTGAAAAAGGCGAAAAATGGAGAAAATCAGCACTTTTCCGCGAGCTGCGAAATTGCACAGGTTGAAAAAAATCGCAACCGTCCGTGGCCGAGTGCACCAAACCCTTATTAATTATAACGAATAGAAAGATGAAAGCCCAAGCTTTATTTTTATGGGGTGCAAATTTATAGTGTTAAAAATTACGTCACCGAAAAATACAAGTTAAAACTTCACAAAATATTTCGTCATCCTCTCTCACCTCGAACCCCGCCGTATAGGGTATCAAACGAAAGCTTAGCCAATCAACTACAAGAATACAACCACCTTTAGGCAAAAGAACCATTCGGCCGAAGGCGGCGAGACTTTTACAACGCCTCTGATTGGCCAATTCCACACAGGGCATGGTTTCAGGCGATGTCGAAACCAGTGCGGTGAATTTGACGAAACTGCGGCCAGTACTCGCTAAGTAACCCATTATAGACTTTAACAGTTCATTAATAAGTCATTTCTACATCATATCCAATTAGTTCGATGCTTATTTTATGATTATTTTGTTTTTATTTTGATTCGAAGTGTGCAAATGTTTCGCCGAGTCACGGTAGCAGGCCGAATTGAACAGCGTGTCGAGGACTCGATCGCTTTTATCAAAATTAAGTTTTTTCTTGTAAGTCTGCAGTTCAAAATGCACTGCAATCGATAGAATAATGCCTATAGCATATATATAATTTTTTTTAAGCAAGTCTGATCTCATTTAGTATTTTTAATTAATTTTTTTCTGTACCTGATCTACTACCGGAAGTGACTAAACGAAGCGTAATTCGGAAAAATCGTCTGCTGCGGACTCAGTCGATCCCATCGGAATTGTGTGTGTGTGTGTGTGTGTGTGTGTGTGTGTGTGTGTGTGTGTGTGTGTGTGCGCGCGCGTGCGAGCATGTGTGTATGTGTGTGCACGCGCGCGCATGCGAGCATGTGTGTGTGTGTTTTATTTAAGGCATAAAATTTTAATTTTTAACACTTGGACCAGTGTTAAGACAGTACTGACAACTGACTGTTTAGACTGATGCATGTGTGTGTGTGTGTGTGTGTGTGTGTGTGTGTGTGTGTGTGTGTGTGTGTGTGTGTGTGTGTGTGTTTGATTTAAGACATACAATTTTAATTTTTTAACACTTGGACTTGAGTGTTAATAAGGCACTCAGTACTGACTGCTCACTGTTCAGACTGAGGTGTGTGTGTGTGTGTGTGTGTGTGTGTGTGTGTGTGTGTGTGTGTGTGTGTGTGTGTGTGTGTGTGTGTGTGTGTGTGTTTAAGACATAAAATTTTAATTTTTTACACTTGGACTTGAGTGTTTATAAGACAGTACTTACTACTCTTCAGACTAATGCATGTGTGTGTGTGTGTGTGTGTGTGTGTGTGTGTGTGTGTGTGTGTGTGTGTGTGTGTGTGTGTGTGTGTTTAAGACATAAAATTAGATTTTTTAATTTAACACTTGGACTTGGGTGTTATTGCTAATAGGCCTAAGACAATCAGTACTGACTGCTCACTGTTCAGACTAATGCATCATTGATTGCACTGTGTTTGTAACTTTTCATAAAATGTGGGTGGCTTTGAAATAGTTGCATTTTAATGCACATAAAAATGACAGTAAATTTGAATAGTAAAAAAACCGCCCCCAAACAGTCATAAAAAGATATGCAACAGACTTAGTAATCAGCAGGATACTGGTCTATACACACACACACACACACACACACACACACACACACACACACACACACACACACACACACTCTTATTCAGTTCACATACTCACACTGTATTTATATATAAATTATATGCATATTAATTTAACATTTCAGAGGATGATACCTATACTGATCTGGAAAAAAAGCATTCTTTGCCCAAGGGAAAAAAAAAACAGACTAATTTTTAGTCACAAGATTATGTTACAGATGCAACTTCTGAAACAATTGGGTGGGAAGACATGCGCTGAAACTGAAACATTTTTGCATACATTCTGTGGTGGAGTCCCAGAGCACAAAATTAAAGACTTTTGCCTTTTGTTTTGTTGTTTTTTTGTCCCCAATAGCTATTTTTGTTGTTGCTTTTTCTTCACCTGGGGGTCATGCAGAATTTTCTTTGTTCGCTTTCTTGTTTTGTTTCTGTTTTCTGTTGTTGCTTGTTCCCCATCTGGGAATCACAGTGAGATTGAGAATCAAGTACACACTGGATGAGAAAAGTTTGTGTCTATGAGTGTTTTTAAGTGCCTCGCCGCATAGGCAGCCATTCTTCTGAGGGGGTTTTGCTTTAATGTTTTTTCCCTTGGTTTTGCTTTTTGTTTTGTTGTTTTTTCCCCCAATAGTTCAAAGCACACACACACACACACACACACACACACACACACACACACACACACACACACACACACACACACATATGGATGCATGCGCCCATATGCACATGTATGCACCTACAATATCATGAATATGTATGTAAAATAATGCCAAAAACTAGTGTCATTTTGCTGGAAAATGAATTCCAACAAAGCCTTTTTATCACAAAGCAACTTTGATTTCATGTGGTCCAGAACTGTTGCAGGGTCATGTCGGGTCACATCATTTTCATTATAAATTATGGTTACATAACACCTTTTAACAATTTTTTTTCTTGTCCTTGAGAATATTTTAAATCAAATAATGTCAACCTTTAAAGCACAACATAAGCAATATTCTGTCCAAATTTGAAGTAATTTGGTTTATTTATTCAGAAGTTATGACTTTTTTTGTAATTTTTAAAAAATGTGAGGTCCGCACTGGTCATTTTGGCCTTTTCTCCAACTTTGAAGCAAAATAACTGCTAAAGGGATGAACTGACCAGTCCTAAAAAAATTAGGCTAAATCTGTATGTATATAGAAATAGATACATACGATTTCAAGAGAATTGATTGAAAAATCTTGAAACTGATGGACTCCAAACATGGTACTTTGTGAAATTTCGCACATTTCGAAAATGGGTTTTTTGCATTTTTGATGCTCCATAACTTTTTTTCTACCAACCAGATTCTTTTCATTTTTGGTTTTCATGTTCTCTGTGGTAAATAAAAGAACTGCTTGAATGTTTTCAGAGTGTGCCTTATTATTTGCAAGAAATGTGATCATTCAAAGTTGGCCAATTATTTGTTTTCCGTGCACTTCACAGTAGCGTCAAAATTCAAAAGGCCATATCTCAAAAACTATTTAAGATATCAGGCTGATTTTTTTGTTGTTATGTTTCTTTTGATAATATCTTCACTTCTAAAGCAAAAAAAAGGCCTTAATTCCATTAAAAAATTTTTGCTGCCGCTACCTACCAGTACATGTGTACTGTGCGCATTTGTATGCTACCATAACCCAGTAACCCAAAGGGACAGGTTAGTAAATGGTTGATTACCCTAGAGCAGGTTACCCGTAGGAAAAAGGTTAAGAGTAAGCCGCAGATAACGCAAGTAAATAATTTCAACCACACTTTCACAAGCATTCCAGCCACACTTTCACAAGCATTCCAACCCCACTGTCACAAGCCTCACTTACACTTTCACAAGGATTCCAACCCCACTTTCACAAGCCTCACTCACACTTTCACAAGGATTCCAACCCCACTTTCACAAGCATTCCAACCACACTTTCACAAGCATTCCAACCATACTTTCACAAGCATTTCAACCCCACTGTCACAAGCCTCACTCACCCAAGCCAAAACTGAACCCAGAACTGGGGGCAGCCTGGGTGGCAGCGGCAGGTGCAGACCCGAACGGAAAACCCCCTGCAGATGGCGCCGCTGCTGCTGCCGGCTTCGCGCCCCCGGTCGGGGCAGTCCCGGGTCCCCCGAAAGAAAAGCCAGGCGCCGAAGCCGCCGGCTGCGCTGTTGTTGCCGCGGCTGCTGGTGTGGTCCCTCCAAAGCTGAAGCCGCCTGTCTGACCTGTGGCGGCAGGGGGCGCTCCCCCCCCAAAGCCGAAGCCGCCCCCTGCCGCTGCTGGTTGGGGGGCTGCCCCTGTGGCGCCGGTGTTGGGCGCTCCAAAGCTGAACCCTCCTCCCGGGTTGGCGGTGCCAGTGGCTGCGTTGGGGGGCGCTGTGCCAAAACTGAAACCGCCGGTGGCTGGTGCGGCGGTGGCAGTGGCGGCGGTGGGTTGTGTGCCGAAGCTGAAGCCTCCTGTGGCTCCCCCTGCTGGAGCCCCTGCGGGCTGGGGCTGCCCTCCGAAAGAGAACCCGCCCCCGCCGCCGCCGCTTGTGGGATTGGCCCCTGCGGGGTTCTGTCCGAAGGTGAAGCCTGAAATGAGGAGAGAATCCAGTGGTGATGAGTACTACTCGGTCAGCACAGCACACATATCCAACATCACTTAGTCAAGAGTGCTACATTTAGCGCGCCCTTTCCTTTTACCTAGTCCAAGTGTGGTCAGATCCTGCTATAAATAGCACCGGCTGGGCTGGGCTGGGATGGGATGAATTAATTAACAGCTGCGAGGAGCTGAAAGTGGGTGAAACTGACAGCTGTGTCAGGTTTACTATTTTATGACGACAAAATATTCCTTAAGCTTGGTACACTAAAAAAATCTTTTTCAAAAAGCTGATTAAAATAATACACAAAAACCTAGACGAAAGACACACACAGTGAGACCCACACACACTGACACTCACTTGAAAAGACCAGCACTCAAGACTTCTAGCACTACTTAAATCCAATAGGACCTGGCTTAAGATTGGATGGGTGCATCAATGCCACCCAATCACAAGTGGTCCAATGTGTGAATACACACAGAACACCTTGCACACAAGTTACAACCTGTTCCACTTTTCAGAAGATGACTTCTGAAACCTGAGGATGCCACATGACTAATCTGGATATGGCTGGGCAGATAGACTGAAATGAGCAGTGTGGGAAATCACAGAAGATGAGGCAGCACATCAACAACAAGAAATCACAAGTGGTCACTTAATTAGTCATTTTCATAGCCACTGAACTGAGCATGCAATTTAGGTACATGTACATTAATTTGCAGAGATCTGTTGACACCTGAGCGCTTCTGAATTTTTGTGATCAGCATACTTGTAAGTGTATCACTGCGCGTCCATCTCTGTATTCATCAATATTAAATTATGCTATTTTGTAACAACTAATAGTAAAATTTTTACTAACACACTATCAAAATTAATACACAAAATACAAGCACAGTCAACGAATCATGCATTACAGTAAAAACAAAAAATAAAAAATAAAAATTCAAGCTTGAAAATGTCAAACAATTATATAGTAATAACAAGTTTTCCTCTGTTACTGGAAGATCTCACACATCCAATGACTAAGCACACTAACCTCCGGGTTTCTGTGCTCCAAACATGCTGGATGTAGTCTGTCCACACAGGACAAACAAATGTTACTGCTGCTTAGGAAAGGCCTTCACTGCTCAGTCACTGCTTTCTCTCTGAAACACAATTCCAAAAGTTAAGAATGTTTTGATTCTTATTTCACTTACTTGTAGAAAAGACAAAAAAAGGTTTCCAACCTACAGAAGAGGTTTTCATGATCCAGTAAATCATTAATGAATAACCAGTGAAAGAGAAAATATTTTGATTTTGTACAAAATTTGTTGCTTTTTGTCTTTGGTTCTGATTTTCCCCCCTGCTTTATCATCTTTTATGATACACCAGAACTGAGTTATTACTCATTCTGGACAGTCTCACTACACACAGCCATGGATACCAATCCTCAAGCCAGCAGAAGTGCTGGGTTCCAAAAAACCACATTACTGCAAAACTAACTAAGTAAATAAGGCCCTGGACTGCTGCTGGGTCACTTTGGTGTTCACATAGTACTATTTGTCCAGGCTCTCAAACAATGGCATGACAGTTTGACACTGCTTTCCAAGATGATTTACAGAAAATTTACAGTAGTATGTGCTCACTCTAAGGAGACAATAGAGCGTACCATTCAAGATCATCCCATTCCCAAAGACAGTCTCATGTGAATTTTACGCTTTGAGGTCAATTCACATCAACTGGGTACAGATCTATGGAGAATAAGAAAGGAGATCCCAAAGTATATGACTTATGATAATCTTGAACAAGAGTTGAAGGGCTCCTCTACTCACTACTGTGTCATGAAACTACTTAGAATTAATTTATAAATACAATGATGATACTATATTAGTATTGGTTACTAATACAGAGGGAAAAGATTTGGAAAAGTTGCTGATCATATCTGGAATCAGAAGTGAAAGTAATGAAAACATCAATCACACTGCTCCACATTTAACAAAATACTTTTTTGGTGTGCATGGGCATAATTATGATATTGGGTAGAAATGCCTAGAATGCCTAGCAAGTGCCTGGTCTTCTCCTTCACTTGTATGTTGTAACTCTGAAGGAAGTCTTCCCTTTCCAACTTCAGGGCAGCTCAATAAAAAGTTCAGATGTAAAATTTCCAATTTGTTGGGAAAATGGCAGAAAATACGCAGAAAACTGAAGAAAGAAAGGATTACTAGCGTCTTACTCTTCTTAGACAGTAAGAGAGATAAGGGAATAGACTGAAACAAAGGGAGATACAGAAAAGGGGAAATTTCTAGCACAAAATTTCCTGAATGTGGGCACGCTGTAACTATGTAAAAAGAGCCCCCGGCATGCCCACAGAAGAACGTGTTTATTTTTTAAATCCACAAGACACCCAGCCATTCTGTGGGAATTTTGTCGGCACCACTGTTCGAGACACTTATCACATCAATCTCTATCAGCTAATACATACTGTTTGTCAGTGTCACCCTTGCGTGGTGGTGAATCGCTTGTGGTGCAACAACACTGAAGTTGAAAGTACAACTGTCTAGTTTCTACGGAAAACTACAGCAGTACAGGAAAAACTGCCCTTATCCGGTAATAAGGATCATGTACCTGAAAATATCATGCCGTCATCGGTTCGTAAACGTATTGATCAGCGATGTAGAACAGAAAAATACCACAATAGGTTTTACACAATATAACCAAGAGTAATGAATTAGATAAGAAATTCGCCAGAAACTCAGTACACACCTTATTTCGTGGTTTTTTCACCGCCACAAACCAAAACCGGAAGCTGCACAGATTTGTCGATCCTGACGTTATGTTCACAGAAGACGTGCAGAAACTGCTCTTTTTTCCCGATCAATCTTTTTCTGTTTCGCTTTGTCTCTGTTTCGCTTTGTCTCTTACTTTGTCTACACACACACACACACACACACACACACACACACTTATCCTCCTCCTTTTCCCATGAGCCCATTGGGAGTTGGACACTGCAATCAACAGCTGTTCACCAATGTCTTCTGTTTATGCCGATTACGTACCAAAGCCTGGCTCTCTGCAAATGTTTTCCCTGCCCATTCTGAAGTTTTGTTTCTCCACTTTTCTTTTCTTTTTTGTCTGCACCGTTATCTCTTTCCTTTGACAGTTGTTCTCTGCAGAATACTTACCAAGGCTAAACGACATAGATGGGATTGGTTATTTGTTTGGTTTTTTTGTGTTTCTTTATAGTTGGGGATTTTTGTTTGTTGGGGTTTTTTGGGGGCAGGACTTTCGTTTGTTGTTGTTGCTGTTTTTTGGGGGCATTGTGTCAGCTTTGTTGATGACCGTCATAAGTAATGTGTTAAATTCTTCACCCAAAATCATCATATCGTGTGGAATCTTTATATTATAGTGAATTTTGGCGCCATTGTGATGATTTTGCTTTTGGTCATATGGCTATGATTCAACTAGAAACAGGACAGCATCCTAGTGTAACGTTCCTGGCGTTCTTGTAGACTAAAATTCCCATTCCATGTTCTGTTTTGTTGTCGTTTTGTTGTTGGTGTTGTTGCTGCTGTTCATTCCCCAGCTTTATACCCTGGGGTCACACAGAACATGCAGTTTGGCCCACCTAAGAATTACAGCCGAGACTGAAAGTCAAGTCAAGTCAAAAACACTTTAATCATTCCCTGAAGGGGAATTACAGGAAATGACAGTGCACACTGGATGAGAAGTTTGGGTGTATATGACTATTTACATGTAGTTTACCTCACCACATAGGGGACGGGATAGCTCAATGGTCAGAGCACTCCTTTTCCCAAGCCAATATTAAAGCATCGACCGTGGTTACCAAGTGGATGGGTCACGGTTTGTGCGCCTTGGCGTCAGTACAGTCCCCCAGTTCCCTCAGCTGTAAAAGGGTACCTGCCTACCTGGGTCAGGGAAGGTAAAGCAGCGAGGGAGAAGAGATGGGCGCCGCCCTCAATATACTGGCCCCTAGAGAAGCTGAGGTCTCTGATGGCTCGCTCCTCTTCGACCACATAGGTTATGGGACACCTTTACCTTTTATCTTTACCACCACATAGATAGCCATACATCGACTAGAAATGATTTTTTCCCCTCTCCCATGAAGAAGAAGCCAGGTTGTTGTCACGGCTGAAGACAATAATAATCTCAACATCACGTTTTATTATGTGCCAATATTTTAATGAAGGCCTTGGGACTCAGCTGACATCAATAACTGACGAAGCTTTTGCCCTGTGCCGGTAGATTCAAGTTTGTTCTTTTCTCCATTGTAGCACAAGACATGCCATTCTTCTGCTTGCCCTTTTCCATTGTTCTTCCACCTGATTTGTTTTGTGTTGTGTTGTGTTGTACTGTATTGTGTCATGTTGAATTGCCTTGTACTGTAGGCCTATTGTATTGTGGGCTATTGTGTTGTGTTGTGTTGAATTGCGTTGTACTGTGTTGTGTTGTGTTGTGTTGTGTTGTGTTGTGTTGTATTGTATTGTGCTGCGTTGTGTTGTATTGTGTTGTATTGAATAGCGTTGTATTGTGTTGTGCTGTGTTGTATTGTTTTGTGTTGAATTGCGTTGTGCTATATTGTGTTGTGTTGTATTGTGCTATATTGTGTTATGTTGCATTGTGTTGTATTGTGTTGTATGGTGTTGGATTGTGTTGTATTGCATTGAATTCTACTGTATTGTGTTGTGTTGTATGGTGTTGGATTGTGTTGTATTGCATTGAATTCTACTGTATTGTGTTGTGTTGTATTGTATTGTTATGCTGCATTGTGTTGTTTTGTACTGTATTGTGTTGTGTTGTGTTGTGTTGTATAATGCTGTATTGTACTGCATTCATCGTATTGTTTTACATTGCATTAGGCTACATTACATTTATTGCATCGTATTGTGTAGCTGTCATTGTATTGTATTGTATTGTATTGTATTGTATTGTATTGTATTGTATTGTATTGTATTGTATTGTATTGTATTGCATTATCTTTCTTCTTCGTCGTCGAAGCTCAGACAGCAACTATTGTTGTCTGTCATATGAGTGAAAATGTGTCGCGCTGCTGTTAAGCACCTGACAAGTCAGGCCCAGCGCATTCGACTTTAGCATGGTAGAGAATAGTTATCGTTTAAGCCTCTCTGGGAAAAAAAGGCAGGAGAGTGGACCAAGAAGGCAGAAAAGTAGACTAGGAGGGGACAGCAAGAAAAGGAACAAGGCAGAAAGAGAGGAATAGAATTTTTTTTAAAAATCTTCTTCACACCAATGCATTTATGGCAGTGGAATGCACTTCCACCCTGACAGAGTGGTCCAGTCTAGCATCAGAGAATCGGCACCTTTGCTGCGAGAGTTATCAGTGTCAGCCACAATCCTATTGGTAGACTGATAGAGTAGAGTATCACTATCAGCCACAATCCTATTGGTAGACTGGTAGAGTAGAGTATCACTATCAGCCACGATCCTGCTGGTAGACTGGTAGAGTAGAGTATCACTATCAGCCACAATCCTATTGGTAGACTGGTAGAGTATCACTATCAGCCACAATCCTATTGGTAGACTGGTAGAGTATCACTATCAGCCACGATCCTGCTGGTAGACTGGTAGAGTAGAGTATCACTATCAGCCACAATCCTATTGGTAGACTGGTAGAGTATCACCATCAGCCACAATCCTATTGGTAGACTGGTAGAGTAGAGTATCACTATCAGCCACAATCCTATTGGTAGACTGGTAGAGTAGAGTATCAGTATCAGCCACAATCCTATTGGTAGACTGGTAGAGTAGAGTATCACTATCAGCCACAATCCTGTTGGTAGACTGGTAGAGTAGAGTATCACTATCAGCCACAATCCTGTTGGTAGACTGGTAGAGTAGAGTATCACTATCAGCCACAATCCTGTTGGTAGACTGGTAGAGTAGAGTATCACTATCAGCCACGATCCTGTTGGTAGACTGGTAGAGTAGAGTATCACTATCAGCCACAATCCTGTTGGTAGACTGGTAGAGTAGAGTATCACTATCAGCCACAATCCTGTTGGTAGACTGGTAGAGTAGAGTATCACTATCAGCCACAATCCTGTTGGTAGACTGGTAGAGTAGAGTATCACTATCAGCCACAATCCTACTGGTAGACTGGTAGAGTAGAGTATCACTATCAGCCACAATCCTACTGGTAGAGTAGATGTAACACACCTGCCTAGACGGTGAGAGGTCGTAGGTTCAATTCCGGTCTAAACCCCATTCATTCACCACACACCACGAGTGTTGGTCAGAGTACAAGTCTTTTGGGTGAGAAGATAAACTGAAGTCTTATCCTTAGCTGTGCCTTCAGCTGCCTGGGCTTTATCACAGCTCCTTGATTAAACCATGATGCTGGGGGCAACAAGAGTTTGACAGAATTGAATGAACAACAAACAAACAAACAGAGATTTATTTATTTATTCTTTTATATCGAGGATAATGGAATACGCACTCATGTGCTATTTTACATCCAGTTCCCGTGTGTATGCAGTTTTGTAAATGTCATCTGTTCCCACCGGCACACGATGGCCTACTCTTAGGAAAAGCGGAACGGGATTTAACGTGTGCACAAGATGTTCTGCGTGCGTTCGCACACGGGGCCTCGGTTTAAAGTCTCATCCGAAGGACTTTTGGGGAGAGTGGAGTCAGCACTGATGTTAACTCCAGGAGAAAAATCTCCTCGACCGGACTCGAACCCGGGTCGTCAAATTGCCAGCGCAATGTTCTGACCACTAGGCAATCCGTCCCCCCTTATTTATTTATTTGTTTATTTATTTATTTATTTATTTATTCTTTTATACCGAGGATAACAGAATAAGCAATCATGTGCTTTTTTTCATCCTTAGAGAGAGAGAGAGAGAGAGAGAGAGAGAGAGAGAGAGAGAGAGAGAGAGAGAGAGAGAGAGAGAGAGAGAGAGAGAGAGAGAGAGAGAGAGAGACAGACAGACAGACAGACAGACAGACAGACAGACAGACAGACAGACAGACAGACAGACAGACAGACAGAAATCGACCAAACATAAAATCAATGTACACCCTGAGGTTTGATGTGAAACCTTAGTTTATTGCCTGGGATGGGCATCTGCCCGTTAGGGAAAAATATAAACAATACAATTCCTCAAATAATATAGCTGAATGAGCTCTCTCTCTCTCTCTCTCTCTCTCTCTCTCTCTCTCTCTCTCTCTCTCTCTCTCTCTCTCTCTCTCTCTCTCTCTCTCTCTCTCTCTCTCTCTCAACACTTTTTGAGATGACCAAACCTAATTGGAATTCATCTATTTACATTCAATGTGCGAAGCAAACTGAAAAAATGAAGCAGACAAATACAGAATCACCACACACACTCTCTCTCTCTGAATCTAGAAAGTAGGCTTCATATAAACTGATGTCAGCCACAAGAGAGTGACGAGAAACTATCCATTGTGACGTATATTGTTTATTTATTTATATATTTTATTCTTTTATATCGAGGATAATGGAATAAGCACTCCTGTGCTTTTTTTTTTTTTTTTTTTACATCCAGTCCCCGTGTGTATGCAGTTTTTTTTTGTAAATCGTGTCATCTGTTCCCACCGGCACACGATGGCCTACTCTTACGAAAAGCGGAACAGGATTTACTGTGTGGGCAAGATGTTCTGCGTGCGTTCGCACAGGGGCCTTGGTTTATAGTCTCATCCGAAGGACTTTTGGGGAGAGTGGAGTCAGCACTGATGTTAACTCCAGAGGAAAAATCCCCTCGACCGGGAATCGAACTCGGGTCGTCAAACTGTTCACCACTCCTGCCGTAGACAGTAGACCAAGAATCAGTAATGAATGTACAAGATGGACAATTTAACATAGACAGTCCAGCCTCTGCCAGTTTCTTTATTTATCTGTTCATATGATCTACTCTGCTATTCTGAGAGTAACTGAACAAGCCCTCGTGTAGGCCTACATCCTTACCCTGTGTGTGCATACTGTTTTGTCAATTTTGTCACCCGTTCCCATCGGCACAAATTTTCCGCCTACTTTTCCGAAAGGCGGAACAGGTTTTAACGTGTACGCAAGATGTTCTGCGTGCGTTTTCACACGGGACCTCGGTTTATAGTCTCATCCGAATTGGGGGAGCGGACTAAGCACTGACGTTTACTCCAGGGAAAAAATCCCGTAGAAGAGGTATTTTCCTGGTGGCTTAAACCTGGGATTGAACTCGATCAACCGTCAGGTGGTGAGCGCAACAGGCAACACTCTAACCACCGGGCTATCCCGCCCCGCTCAAACCACCAGGCTATATATATATATGTGTGTGTGTGTGTGTGTGTGTGTGTGTGTGTGTGTGTGTGTGTGTGTGTGTGTGTGTGTGTGTGTGTGTGTGTGTGTGTGTGTGTATCACAGAGGACAGATAAATTGTTTATACCACAAGTCATCCCCTACCAGATTTAATCATTTTATGCTCAGCTTCGTAACAAAGGTTTCACTGTTTCTTCTGGCTGTTGCTGCTGCCGTTGCTGTTGTTGCTGCTGTTGTTGCTGAGACTCCACCGAAAGAACGTTCCTGTCCTTCTTGCTGTTCTGAGACACTCTCAGCTTTCTGTCCTCCTTGCTCGCCTTACTCTTGGCCCTGGCGCTGGCCACATAGGCGGAAATCTCCTCCAGAAACACGCCTCTCTGCTGACCCGCTTCCTGCAGTTTGCGCAGGCGTGAACGAGCGAACATGCGCCGTCTGGTGATGCCGTCGTGCCACTGGTTGAAGTTGTCCCGCCGAGTCTGCAGAGTGCTCTCCATCTCCTTCATTCTTTTCCGGAACGCCTCCTCCTCCTCCGAGCTGATCACCATGAAGAGTTCTTCCCCTTCCAGCACCACTTCCTGTTCCGGCACCATCGGGTCTGGTTCTGGTTCTGGATCTGGGTCTAGTTCTGGTTGTGGTTCTGTTTCTAGTTCTGGTTGTGGTTGTGGTTCTAGTTGTGGTTGTGGTTGTGGTTGTGGTTGTGGTTGTGGTTCTGTTTGTGGTTCTGGTTGTGGTTCTGGTTCGCCATCTTGCTGCAAAGGTGGCGAAGCCCTCCCATCTAGAGGTGGAGTGGTGGCCATTGTCTGGAATGGAGAGGTTTCAATCAGTTGGTGAGAATGCTGTTAACATTATTATTTTATTTTATTTTACACGATGGTGTTAAAGTACATTTTTATATGAAAGTCTGACTTGTCCAAAAAGCTTGTGTGGTGAAGAGGGGTAAAAATAAACCCGATGATATATTGATGTAAAAAAAAAAAAAAAAAAGTTGCCAGCTAATATAGTCTCTCTGTTTTCAAGTGTCAGTCTTCACGTCTGTCTTGTAAGAAGTTATTAATCATCCATGTAGGCTGACAGAATAAAGAATGAGTTCCTCTTATTTTGCTAAACACAAAGAGTCCAATTAAATTATTTCCTCAAAATACTAGATGTTCATACATAACTTGGCTCGATTGTATAATAGTCCCAGCGGAGCTATCCGATTTAGGGACTGTACCTTCAACCAACCATCACCATTGATTCGTGCATACTGAACCGGGATAGCTTCATTAAAAAGGCATCCATACACAATTAGCCGCAAAATCAGATCGGCCGGAAATGATGGAATGAAGTTTCCGGCTACAAACGCGCGTTTTCCTGCAGATTACATGAAAGTGAAATGACGTGTTAAAACGCTTGTTCCTTCGTGCTAGTCGGATTGTTTCGCTTCATTGGTTATGGCAATTTCTGGACTTACCTGACCCTGTGTTCGTGTTTTAACGGTATTTTCATAGGTACTGGTCAAGGTCACAAGCTAAAATTAAATATTCTGTCTTGGCAATGAGGGAATGTGTTCAATTTCATTTAACGTCTTTACACAAAGGTGTGTGTGTGTGTGTGTGTGTGTGTGTGTGTGTGTGTGTGTGTGTGTGCAGAATTATCTAAATTATGTTAGACTATAGATGTAAATCTACATGATAGCATTGGTAGGCCACAGGAATATCAACAGTACTTTCGGTAATGCCATAGGCGCTCCAAAATTACGAAAACTGCCCCCCCTAAAAAACAACAACAGCAAATCAAACCCAACAACAACAACAACAAAAACAAATTAGACAAAAACAAACAAATGAAGTAACACAGAGGGTAGGTAAAGCTTCAGTTACTACCAGGATATCTGAAAAGTGCCTTTTCCAGGAGCCGAAACCCATGTCAGCTCAGGCCTTAGGCATGGTCCTTACTCAATTCTTCTCAAATGCTCTCATTGAAAGCCTTCATCTTCTAGTGGGTTTTATTCTCAGTTTTTTTGTTGTTGCTGTTTTGTTTTAAACCCAAATCGGGTAAGGCCAAAGCCACGGCGGTCCTTGCTCACTGATATTCCTTAAATGCTCTCATTGAAAGCTTTCATCTTCTAGTTGGTTTTTCTATTTTGCTGTCTTACAGTCAATCCTTAATAACTCGGGTTTTTTTGTTTTGTTTTTTTGTTCTTATAAAGTTACCACCTTCCACCAACTTTGCCATACCTAGTTTCTTACGAATTTATGCATTATTTTCTTAGTTATCTTATTCTGAATTCTTAATTTGTATGAAATATTCTTTTTCAGATTAATTATCTAAATCTGTGCACAAAATATTTACACAGGTAAGACACGATAAAAAAACAACTTCCATCAATATTAGCCATACATAAAATATATTTTCTTCTTCATCTTCTTCTTCTTCTTCTACTTCTTCTTCTTCTTTTTGCTTTT
>CM060337.1:44241605-44256605 GCA_030674155.1 Stramonita haemastoma
TCATTTTTAAAGGAAAGTAATGTGTTCCATATCACGAGTGTCTAGCCTTAGCACTAAGGAATGATTATTGCCTTTGTTTTTCTGTGTTGAAAGCATGAGTTTTTGTTGGTTTTTTGTTGTTGTTCGTTTGATTGTTTGCTATATCTTCTTCTTGTTTCTCAAGTTGAGTTGGTTTGTTTTTTTCTTACTTAAAAAAAAGGTAAAAGGTAAAAGTGTCCCATATGCTATGTGGTCATAGGGGAGCGAGGCATCAGAGACCTCAGCTTCTCTAGGGGCCAGCATGTTGAGGGCGGCGCCCATCTCCTCTCCCTCGCTGCTTATACCTTCCCTGACCCTAAAGAGGGCAGGTACCCATTTACAGCTTGGTGAGCTGGGGGACTATACTGAAGCCAAGGCGCACAAACGGTCACCCATCCAATGGTAACCACACTCGATGCTGCTTAACCTTGGCTATGGGAAAGCGAGCGCTCTGACCACTGAGGTATCCGGTTCCCAATCCCCACTTTTCTTCCTATCTTTTTTTTATGGAAAATGGTAGCGAGCTTACTGACTGTCTCTCCTTCACGAAACGTTTTTCAGAAAACATTTCCCCATTAAATTCCTATTCTAAACTAGCATTATGTTTTATTATCATTATTTTTTAAACATTATTATAAACGAAACTGTTAAGATGGCCTCGTCTGTACTCCATAAGCCATCTGCCAGTAGCCATCAAATTACTTCTTCTTTTTTTTTAAGCCATGAGATTACTTGTACTGATTGACCCATATCGGAATGGCCTGACCACATAATGTACGAGCCAAGACCCGGTACTTTCTAATTAAATCTTCAATTATACGGTACAAGGCAGGCGACTGTTGCGGCATTGCCGACTCGCACCTGTAACTACTGGTGTTACTCAACACAAAGCCCTTTGGGCGTGCACTCATCCATACCTCTTGACCCAGACTTGCAACGAATCAAGACATGCGATAGGCGTAGGTCTAGGTCTACCCAGAACCGTTAGAGAGGCGAGTCCGATCAGTTAGGCTGGTGTTCAGTGTGACGAGTTTCCAAACAGTATTATTCTGGAGGAAACAAGATAGGCTAGGCCCTATCAGTCAGAGGCAAAGCACACAACTCACTTGTATATAATCGTCTTATTTATTTTATTTATTTATTTATTCATTCATTCTTTTATATCGAGGATAATGGAATAAGCACTCATGTGGGTTTTTTTTTTTACATCCAGTCCCCGTGTGTATGAAGTTTTGTAAATTTTGTCATCTGTTCCCACCGGCACACAATGGCCTACTTTTACGAAAAGCGGAACAGGATTTAACGTGCCTCGGTTTATAGTCTCATCCAAAGGACTTTTGGGGAGAGTGGAGTCAGTGCTAATGTTCACTCCAGGGAGAAAATCCCCTCGAACAGGAATCGAACCCGGGTCGTCAAATTGCAAGCGCAATGTTCTGACCACTAGGCTATCCCATCCCCACTCATCATAGGAAAGAGCAGTGGTTTACTCCTCAGCCTGAGTGAGATTGACTTAAAATATCTTGCTGCTTTGAAGTTGTCCCTAAATCGAAAATATACGCTGAGATTTTGATATATCACTCAGTTAATCAGTCAGCTTATTTGTGATAGGGAACATAATTATATTAATTCACTCATTGTTTGAGTGACAGAGGTCAGAGAGAAGTGTTCTCTCTGTCTGTCAGTCTCTCTAAAAAGCCTTTTCTGTGTCTGCATATGCACGCGCGCGCGCATGTGTGTGTGTGTGTGTGTGTGTGTGTGTGTGTGTGTGTGTGTGAAAGAAATCCTGTTTGTTGTTGAAAATACAATTTGACATTTAAAAAAAAGTTACATGTATGTATGTATGTATGTATGTATGTATGTATGTATGTATGTATGTATGTATGTATGTATGTATGTATGTGTGTGTGTGTATGTATGTATGTATGTATGTATGTATGTATGTATGTATGTATGTATGTATGTATGTGTGTGTGTGTGTGTGTGCGCGCGCGTGCGCGCGTGTGTGTGTAGGTATGCATGTATGCATATATCTGTCTCTCCGTCTATCTTATCTTCCAGTTGAGTCCAAAGGTTACCCATTTTATTACCAGATGTTATAACACCATGACTCGTACAACCCTAAACCTATATGGCTGACTATAAGGGCCTATCTGTATTGTGCAACAAACCTATGCTAGATAGGCCTATTATATACAAGTTAGTACTAATCCAGTCATTATTACAGCATTGCAGTTCGGTGAGCACTGCCCATTGAGGTTTACTGGTCCGTGTCAAACAGATCCCTCTTGGTGTCCAAGACAAAGCCTTGTCAATGTGCAGAGTTCATGGCACGTTGTTCTAACCATCAGCTGCCCTCACGTTAATGCAACCCCCTCCCAAACTTAAGCAACACTGCAGGTGCCAGTGTCTCCCAGGCCTGGCTATGCTTGCAAATGAAGGGAGGTATGGAGTGAGCCTGGAGAGGGGTGGGCTCCACCACGGGGTCAGGTCAACTTGCCCGTAGACACACGGCCTGAACAATACATAGCAGTGTCCCAGTGACTCTTCAGGGAGTTCAGGGAGAGAGAAGATGTACTGCAGTGTGTGTGTGTGTGTGTCTTGTGTGTTTTGTAAATGTAAAAAAATTATGTGTGTGGGCATATAAAAGGTAAAGGTGTCCCATAACCTAGGCGGTCGTAGGGGAGAGACCTCAGCTTCTCTAGGGCCCAGCATATTGAGGGCAGT
This sequence comes from Stramonita haemastoma, assembly GCA_030674155.1. Taxonomy (NCBI): domain Eukaryota; kingdom Metazoa; phylum Mollusca; class Gastropoda; order Neogastropoda; family Muricidae; genus Stramonita; species Stramonita haemastoma. Next base: position 44,244,348 of record CM060337.1, read on the forward strand.
GCCTATCTCCTATATCCTCTGCCTATTTCCTATCCTCTCCCTTGCTGCTTTACCTTCACTGACCCTAAAGAGGGCAGATACCCATTTACAGCTGGGTGAACTGGGGGAACTGTACTGAAGCCAAGGAGAGCAAACTGTCACCCATCCAACTGGTAACCACGCTCGATGCTGCTTGCCTTGACTTGGGGAAAGTGAGTGTTCTGACCACTGAGCTATCCCGCCCCCTATGTGCATATATTTAACTGTAATCCTACAAAAAATTATGTGCATGTGCATGCATATATGTCTTGTACTGAACCCCACACCCATTTTTCAGTAATTCTGCCATAAAAAGGACACTGTGCATTATTTCATCAAGCACAGCACTACAGCAGGCAGTGCAGCTTACACATCAACCACACAAAAAGTCAGACAGCAAACAGTAATAACAAAGAATGAGTTTATTGATCTGACTGACTTGACATCAGAAGAATGAACAAGCAGACATACAAAATAATGCACATACAAACATCAACACAGACTGAACACACACCAGATGCAATAACAAGTACCAGTATGACAACACATTATGCTGGATGGTTTAAGTTCAAAGTGCCAGAGCAGTCACAATCCCACATATCAACACATATGCGTCTTGAGTGTGAAAGTTACCTTGACATCAACACAGTACTGAGAGAGTAATAACCTCATGATATCATAACAGTAAAACTGCAGGCAGAAACTCAGCTCTATTGCAAAAATAATAGCACTACTACTATAATATAATAATACACAATAAAATAATAACAATATAGTTATAGTAATAATTATAATAAATCAATACTTCTGTAATTAAAGCGCTTCAGTTTTTTTTTCTCATGTTCTAATATCACAACCTGGACAGTAAATTGAATCAAAAATGAAATTTCTCTTGTCTTGCAGCACATGTATATTTTAAAATAATGTTGATATGAAATGGAGACTGCAACCTTAAAGCTGCGTTTCTGAACCAAAGGAGTGATATAAAACATTGTGATGAATTTTGATTCCATATTTGCCCGACATTTCCTTGCAGAAAGTGCATACAATATATATATATATATTATATATATTATATATATATATATATATAATATATATATATATATATATATATATTAGTTCTATAAAATCTGCAGGAATGAAATATTTCAAAGAACGTTGCCTGCAACATCCTATTGTGCTTTTCCTCAGCTTCTGCACAAGGAGAAATTCCTGATGAAAACTTTCTTTCTTCACACAGTTTAGTAGCATTCCTTGAAAATTTGTTCTGCTGTGAAAAATGTCTGGAAATTCTAGAAAACACACAGAAAGCTCTCTAATGTGAAAATTTAAGAGTTGAAACATTACTTTATGAAGAAACTATTCATGTGAGACAGAAGCTTTAACCACTATAACAATAATCCCCCCAAATTCTGTAGCACACGATATGGGAAGCAGTACTGATTTCTCTGTTAGCATCCACATGATTCAGCCTCCCAGCGGTTATTCCCTCTTAGCAGGTAGTACTCCCCTACGACCACAAAGGTTATGGGACACCTTTACCTTTTTACTCTGCAAAAGCTTCTTCAATCCTCTTTGAACAGACGCTCCTCTTCATCCATTAAAAAGTTATGAAATTTATATTACAGTGTGATCAAAGTATAACAAGCCTCACATGAAAAAACAAGATCAAAACTGGACAGCAAAAATGTACAAAGATAATACTTTCTTTCTTCATAAATAAACTGATTTTTCTAACAGATTTTTTATCCCCAACAGATTTTTTTCCCCCAGTCCTTATCAACCTTTCAACTGAGAATACAGCTGTGGTGAACAAATAATTATGTGCTTAAAACTGAACGATACACATCCCGTTTCTGGCTAACTATTTCCTTTTTTCTTTTTTGTTCCAGCAAGCTGAAAAGAACAGGAAGATTTGTGGGATGAGTGAGAGGCCAGCACAGACTCTGCCATGATTTAATTATGTATTCAGAGCTTTGAACCAAGTGCTGTCTGTATACATGGTTTCTGAACTGATACTAGGTAATACTTCCAGATTCGAAACAAGCACTGTATACATAGAAGTACTGTATACATAGTTCCTGAATGGATGCTTGATGCTGAAACAGGGACATATTTCCAGCTTTGAAACTAGCACTATATATACACAGTTTTGGTATTGATACTTGGTGCTCAAACAGGGACATATTTCCAGTCTCCTTGATGTCCTGTAATATTCTTTCTTTCTATGTCACAGACCTTCCTCCAGTGTTCCCCATCACTTTTCTGCCAGCTCAAAATACACGTTATATTAAAGCAAGCACACTGATGAACCCATCTTGCCATGACTATATCATAAATTTAACTTTTTTATTTTTTAATTATTTTTTTTGTTTACAAAAGCTAGATTGTAATGAATGCTGAATCAAATTTGCAAAAAGCACGTCATACATCAACACTGCAACGGGACACCGAACCCATTGTTGCAAAAAAGCCATGTCATACATAAGCATTGCAATGAATGCTGAATCCATTTTGCAAAAAAGACTGCCATACATAAGCATTGGAATGGATGCTGAACCATTGTACAAAAAAAAAAAATCCATAAATGTGTCTCTGCAAATTTGGAATGAAGATAGGTTTTGGTCCCCTCTGAAAAAGGAGATTAGGAAGAGACTGAGGATTAGGAGAGGGAAGCAATAGAGGGAGCAACATTAACTGAGATATGCCATTTCGCTGGAATTGAAACAAAATACCAATCTGATTTTGTTCATGAATGTACAAACTGTGAAAGGGTTTAGGAATGTCGCACACCACAGAGGGAAAAAAAAAAGAGGATATTTCCTTGCCGTTTCATGCTGTTTGCACAAAACCAGAGAGCTAATTATGGTTTTAAGCTGCCGAGTGTTAGTGGTTTTCAAAGCTACTGCCTTTTACAAATACAATTATTACAAAGCTTGCGAAAATCCAAACACATCCACCCATCTCCCCCCCCCCCCCCCCCCCCCCCCCCAAACCCCCCTTTCCATAAAACCCCCAACACGGGCTTATTTTTATCCTAGACATTGACAACTATACATAAAGCACTTTTCATGCTTACACAGATTTAAACCAGGGAGAGGGAGGGGAGGGGTAGGAAATTGGCAGAATCATGACCATCGTTGATCTTCATGTTGATCATGATTCTATCTGTTTAAAAACGCAAATCAGACAGAGAGCAAAAAGACAACATGAACAGTACAGGCGGTCACAATATAAATATACATGTTCATCTATCTACATGTCCAATGATGAAGTAATGCCATGTGAAATGCTTTGGTCACCACAACGATAACAAGCTAATAACATCAGGCACACTCAGAACAAAGACAATTATGTACAGCCAATGTGGTGAATGACATGTTGCTTTAATCTGGCAGTATAAACAATGAAAACAATGCACATAGTCTTCAACAAAAACAAACTGGAACAGATTCCATGAATGAGAGCAAATAACCATTTTCTTCCCATTCTATGTTCATGACCCCTCCCACCTTTTTGTCCCCATCCTTGAATTGAAAACGTTCATTTTGTTTCACTGAAGAAAAAAAAAAAAGAGCAAATTGCAAGCGTTGTGGAAAAAAATGGGGCGAGTCAAATCTCAATTTAACTGATTGAAACTTTTCAACAGCAAAATGTGACCAGGAGATGGAATCACAAACATCTGCAAATCCCATTCTCTCCAAAGAGCTCTGAAGACTGAAGTGAAACTGCATGGGGACAAAACAAACAACACATAAAATAAAAGACCACATTCAACACACAACAAAAAAAAGATATAGTTACAAATTTTGTTTCAAGCTCATACACTGATATATATATATATATATATACAGTATTGAGATCCATATCCTATAGTAAAAGACACACTATGCTTCAGACAAAAAAAAAAAAAGTTAAAAAATACACAAGTGAAGTAGTTTTCACACTTGACTAACACCCTGGAGATTTTACTTGATGTGGATTTATGTTGCATCACTGGGTCATGCCACAGATGGCAGACTCTGCCACTGAGAATGAATGACACAGCTCTGCAGAGAAATTTTAAAACATTCTGTCTCAAATGAAATTCCAAATACTGATAAACATTTTGATTTATGATGTGGTATCAAATGCTAAGAAATATTTTGTTTCTGATTAAAAAAAAAAAAATCAGTTCATGTAAAGCTTCTTTCATCAAGGTACCTGCAGTTTTGTTTTGTAAATGTGGTCATCTGATCCCTGATAAAGTGAAGACAAAAAACAGACCATGACAAACAATAATGAGAGAATGAATAAAATGAATAAATCAACACAACAAAGATGATTCCTGTACCCCCAAACTTGGGACACAACCCGGCGACAACCCAAGAACCGAAAACCTACACACGTCCAATCCTGCACCATCCCGATAGCATAGGAATACACAAAACAGCGCAGACAGGAAAAGTCCACCACTCACACACACAAACCAACCACATTCTGATTACATTTCCCCCTTTCTCCAGCCAGCGCAAATAGCACATCACAACTTGAAAGGCCGGCAGTAAAATGAAACATGTGGACCAAATGACATCATCACCATAGCAAAACCTGACCCAAACAACACATTCCACCAGCAAAAACCCACCCACACATTTGCCGACATGATAACTATATCAAACACCGACTCCAACAAACAACTTGTCAATACTTTGCTTGCTGCTGGATCGTAGTTGAGTGAGAACACCATGGGTTTTTTGATTACACCAAACCTCAACACTTGACACCGGTCTACAGAATACGACATGTCATGACGTTATACCAAACCCCAACACTTGACACAGGTCTACAGAACACGACATGTCATGACATTATACCAAACCCCAACACTTGACAACGGTCAACAGAATATGACATGTCATGACATTACACCAAACCCCAACACATGACAACGGTCAACAGAATATGACCTATCATGACATTACACCAAACCCAACACTTGACACAGGTCTACAGAACATGACATGTCACAACGTTACACCAAACCCCAACACATGACAACGATCTACAGAACACGACATGTCACAGCAAATACCAAACTCACGGATCTCACACCTAACGCTTGCTGACAGCGACAAGGGTTCACACAGGTTACTGCTGTGTCTGAAAGCAAAGACAGGACACAGGGTCCACCTGTACAGACTGCGGCAGAGAGACTTTTCCACTGGAGAGAAAACAGTGACGATGTGGAAAGAGCAACCAATCATCACCTGCACACCCCTCAATTCACCGGCAGTGAAAAACTCTCCGCCTCCTTCTGTGCTGAGTCATTCTCAGACAACCCACTGTTCTGTGCCACAAAACCCAGCAGGAGATAAGAAAGAAAGAGTGTTACTGAGCAATTTATTACCTTTCCAATTCAACTCAGAATTGCAATGAATAATTAAATCAAAGTTTCTTTTTTTATCATCTTCTTAACATGTATTATAGACACATGCTTTCTTTCTTGTCATGGTTTTCACATTTAAGTTTGAGCTCAAAACAAAAATAAATTAAAAATGTGCAGAACCCCCCTACCCCTCAAAACAAAAACCCATTAAAAATAAAATTTAAAAACAAGAAACAAAAAATCCCTCTTGTCTGCTCCCCCCCTCCCCCCCAAGAAAAACATGTATCAAAAATTCCAACAGACAATGTCTTCATGTCTTTGAGTTGTTATGACAGTTGGTGTGCTGTGGGGGGAGTTTTTCACACCACTTGTGCAGCAAAGCCAGAGAGAAGGCTCTGCAACAGCTCACATAGACAGACAGACAGACAGACAGACAGACAGACAGACAGACAGACAGCTGCCTGCTTGCTGCACGAGTCAGAACCAGAACTGTCGTTTTCAATGCATGTGAAGTGAAGAAGGACCCACAACAAGACAGAAGGGCGAGTGAGGCACCATAGTGAGAAATTTGCATCTCAAAAATCGTAACAGCTCTTCACAATAACAAAGAATTTGCTGTGTATGTATGTATGTATGGTATGTATGTATGTATGTATGGTATGATGTATGTGTGTATGTGTGTATGTATGTATGTATGTATGTATGTATGTATGTATGTATGTATGTATGTATGTATGTATGTATGTATGTATGTATGTATGTATGTACGTATGTATGTATATACATAGAGGAACCTGTTTCTAAAGATGGTCTTCCCATCCAAACCTGAAAGCTGTACAATCTATAGCACCTACTTGCCTTGTAGAATTTAGTTCTTTGTATATATACCCTATGCAGGATCTGCCAAGTTCTGTCATGGAACTGGAAATAAGTGGGGTGAAAAGATGCTTCACCCACATACAAACTCAGTGCACTTGGAAATACCATCAGGATCAGTGTCATTAGGAGTCAATGATCACTAGCAGTTACAATGCAGCACTTTCCTGCATTCTCACTCTGCATCTTAAAAGATGATGTTCCCAATTACCTTCTTCTTGAAACACAGCTGGTATCAGGTGCAAATTTTGATCACTACAAGCTGTATCGGTGTTTCTATGATTCCCACTAGTGGCACTGACACAATTCTGCTGTTTTTGTCAACATGAGAGAGACTTGCTCCTGTAAATACTGACTGTGTGTACAGCTACGTACACTTATGTCATGGTACCACATTAAAACAAGATGAAAGGCAAAAAAAAATCATAAAGACGCATGATCAACTTTGAATTAGGCAGTCATGTGGTTTCTCCCATAGAAGAGAAGATGTTTAGCAGGAGTACAATAGTACAAAGTATGTTCCATGGACAATGCACGAAGAGAAAGGAAAAGCTACAACACAGAGGACAGGCTCTGTGAAGAGGAGGGGAAATGAGACAACTTTTCCTGGGTCAACGCTCATCAAAAGTGGACAAGACTCGTTGCTGTAGACACACACACACACATCTGTGACACGACGATTCTCTGAATAAAGCTAAATAACGTATTTATATATATACACACACCCACACAATACACAACCTCACAGCTGTGACACATGAATATTCGTTTCCAAATAACCAGAAAAAAAAAAGATCAAACGCTGGAACCAAACCAGTGTGGTTCACAAACAGTGCATTATTTGATTCATAACAACAGCTTCTGAACAGACTGAGCATTTCTCTTAAGTTCCTTCCACAAGGCTGGTCTCCATTTTTTCACACACCTAACAAAGTCAGTGTGTAAAACTCACAAAGACTCCTGGGCTCAATATGCAAGCCTCTGAACAATCGGTGTGATCGGTGGTTTCTGTTCAACTTTGGTATACGATAAAAGCTGAATGCTGATGTACAATGTTTACTGAACGTCCAAAGTGTATCAGACTTTCTGAGCTGAATGGTGTGTACAGGTTGATTAGAAGTGATGATATCAAGGCCGTGTGTGTGTGTGAGGATAAGAGTTAGTTTAGGCTGTGTGTTGCCCTTAGGTTTCTTGATTGTTCCTACAGGAAGGAGGAATGGCATAGGTGTGTTTAAAATACGCAAGGAATTTCTGTCATCTAGACTTTCTCTGGGGGATGACAGGAGGGGGAAGGAAAAGATGTTTTTTTCTATGGTATAAACTTTTGTGGCTTTTTTTCACTCGAATGTTTTCTCTTTTTTTTGTTCTGTTTTTGTTTGTTTTTACTTTTACAGGGTTGTGTGTGTGTGTGTGTGTGTGTGTGTGTGTGTGTGTGTGTGTGTGTGTGTGTGTGTAAGTATTAGTGTGTTGGCATGCATTGAAAAAAAAAAGTCATAATACACAACCATCCCAACATAAGCCACAATTATTTATTTTATTAATCTGACAGAGGAGTGTGTGTGTGTGTGTGTGCGTGTGTGTGTTGTCTGTGTGTGGTCTGTCTGTGTGTTGTCTGTGTGTGTGTTGTCTGTGTGTGTGCGTGTCTGTGTGAGTGTCTGTGTGTGTGTGTGTGTGAAAAAGAGAGTAAGTGTGTGTGCCCACACATGCAAGTCTGTGTGTGAGTGCTACTTCATTTAGACATGTACAAGCTAGCATCTGGGAGTACTTTAGTACATATGTACACCAATGCATACATAAGTAGCTTGCCTTTTTGCTATAATATCAAAGAAAGGCACGTGTAGAGAGACAGACACCAGACTTACTTCACGATTAAAAACACATCAAGTACATCTAGGGAAAAAAAAATATACAGAGATATTGAACAGTATTCACATTTTGCCAAAGCAGATTTCAAAGTACCCCCTCCCCCCAAAAAAAACCCCAACCTTCCCAGAAAAGCACATTCCCTCCCGCAAAACAACGAAACAAGAAAAAAAAGATGCCCTGAAATGTAAACTTAATCAGATCATATATATATATAACACCTCATGTATGATTCATACATGACCTTGCGTGGTTAATAATATCAAATATTTGCAATTGTAAATGACATTCCAACTTTTTGCCTTTTTCACGCCATAGTTTCTCACTGTTACAAAAAAAAGAAAAGAAAAAAAAAGAGGCAAACAATTCTTTACAACAACAAAAAATACTGAAACAAAAGGTAACAGCAACGTTCAAAACCAAATCACAAGAAAGAGAAAAAAAAAAGGACAAAAATATCAACACCAAAAAAACCACCCTAAAATCAAGACAGTCCTGAAAAACAAGACAATATCATGCCGAATAACAGGGAGAAGCACAATAATTACACTTTAGACAACCCCCCCCCCACCAACAACAACCCCACAGTGATGGTGGTTGTAATGGTGAAATTTGCTGCAAAAGAAAAACAAAATCGTAACAAATAAACAGCTTTCATTTTAAAAAAAGAAAAAAAAAGAAAAAGAAAACCAAAATCGTAACAAAGAGCCTTCATTAAAAAAAAAAAAAAAAAAAAAAGTAACAAATAAAGAGCCTTCATTTTAAAAAACAAACAAACAAACAAACAAAAAAAACAAAAAAAGGAAAAACAAAATCATAACAAATAAACAGCCTTCATATGATACACCGGACAATCACCACACACACACACACACAACCCAAAGAAGACGACGACAATGTCCAGAACACACAACAGAACCATCATCAGGGCACACACGACACTCCAGGTTTTTCTGGCCCCATTCTCTGAGAGAGGCACCAGGACAAAACGGCGGACTAGAGGGAGCGAGCACAACAAGTGACAAGTCTCCAGGTAGGGTGGGAGGGGGGGGAGGGGTGGTGGTGGTGGTAGTGTTGAAGCAGGTCTCTCTCTCTCCCTCACACTTCTTCTTCTGTATTTCTTTGCGACGTTGTGTGTGTCCGGGTTCAGTTGGTGTGAATCATAGCGCTGCCGTAGCCGAAGCCCTTGGGCCCAAAGTTCTTCCCGTAGCAAGCTGCAAGATATATATATATATACACACATCATCATCAACATCTTGAATTTCATGCATTCCGTATTAATTAAAGAAAATGTCAACTTTGAAAAATAGTGATACAGACCAAAACACATGCTAGAAATTTCAAAAGCAAATAAAAAGCTTCACGGACTTTGCTAATGTCAAAGGGAAAAACCAAACAAAAACCAACAGCACTTTGGCACAGTATCTTGCAGTCATTCTCACTCAGTTTTCACAGTGTTTATATCAATTTACCCGTGGGGATGGCGGGCTGTCAGTATTCATAGCATCCCCACCTTCTGTGCATTCTGTGCAAGGCAGTTCCCTCATTTCTATTCCTCTCTTTGCTGTTGTTTTGTTTCTTTTCATCCTGTCACCTTCCTTCTTGTCTATTTTCTGCTTTCTTGGTCCGTTCTTCTGCCTTCTCTCCAGAAAGACTTAAAAGACAACATTCTCTCCCATACGCAATGTTCCAATGCCCTGGGCCTGACTTGTCCAGTGCTTTACAGTAGTGCAACGCATTTATGCTTATAAACAGACAACAGTAGTTGCCGACTGAGTGTTCCAGGGAGGAGAAGAAGAAGAAAGAGAGAATAACCTATGGCAGGAATGGAGAAAGGCACAAGATAAAGGGAGAAAAACACAGACACTGACAGGGAGCAGGACAGAGAGATAGAGACAGACAGAAGGAAAATGAGAGACAGAGATGCAGCCAGAAAGAGAATAAGAGAAAAAGACAGACACTGAAAAAGGGAGAGGACAGACAGACAGACAGACAGTAGGGAAAAAGAGAGACAGAGATACAGCCAAAAAGAGAAAGAGAGAAAAAGAAGAACTTTAAGCAAAACAGACAGACAGACAGACATAAAAAGAATAAGAGAGATACAGCCAAAAGAGAAGAGAGAAAAGACAGAAACTGACAAGGGAGCAGGAGAGACAACAGACAGACAGACAGAGAAAAAAGAGAGACAGAGATACAGCCAGAAAGAAAGAAAGAAAGAAAGAAAAGGGGGAGGGGGGAGGGTCTAGTCTGACCTTTACATAGATGTTGCCTTCGTGCTGAGTAAGCAGCGTGGAGTCCAGGATCTTGTTACACGAGGCACACTTGAAACAAGCCTTGTGGTACACCTGGCAACACACCACAGGCTTACTACCCTTTGTTTGTACACACACACACACACACATAGCGCACACACATACACACACACAAACACACAGATACACTAACACACACACAAATGCACACATGTACATACACAGACATCCTGTTCTGCTTTTTGTAAGAGTAGGCCACAGTGTGCCAGTGGGAACAGATGACAAGATTTACAAAAACTGCATACACATGGGGACTGGATGTAAAAAAAGACCACAGAAGTGCTTATTCCATTATCCTAGATATAAAAGAATAAATAAATAAATGTCCCCCCCCAACCTACATACATACAGCCTTGTGCTCCTCTTACCTTTCCCATGCCAACCAACTGCATACACATGGGGACTGGATGTAAAAAAGCACACGAGTGCTTATTTTCATATCCTCCATATAAAAGATTTTTTTTTTTTAATTAAATTTTTTTTTACTAAACAGACACAGCCTTGTGCTCCTCTTACCTTTCCCATGCCTACCGACTACATACACACGGGGACTGGATGTAAAAAAAAGCACACGAGTGCTTATTCCATTATCCTTGATATAAAAGAACAAACAAATAAATAAATAGATAAATAAAGAAACAAATAAATAGATAAATAAATAAACAAACAAACAAACAAATGAAGAAACAAATAAATAAATGAATGAATAAATAAATGTCCCCCCAGCAAACTACATAGCCACAGTAGCGCGGTGCTCCTCTCTCACCTTTCCCATGCCCACCACGCGTTCAGCGAAGTAGACAGCGGCCCCACAGCGCGCACAGGCTTCATTGTTGCCCATGTCGCCTCCATTCGCCATGCGCACCGGCACCTGAGCTTGAGCCAGATGGGACACGTTGCTGATACACACACACACACACACATATATCCATAATCCTCGATATAAAAGAATAAATCAAATCAAATCAAATCAAATCAAACACACGGCGCGCGTGCACACACACACACATGCACAGCACGTGCGCACATACACACACACACACACACACAGAGAGTGTGCTATCATATCACTATCACAATGACACTAAAAAAAAAAATGACATGCCACAAAAAAGCATGTTGTCACACACACACAGGAAAAAGAGAGGAATGAATGTAACATGTTTCATCATGAGCGTTTGTAGTGATGATGAGAAACTCATGTTTTGCATGGTTGTCAGTATCCATCCCATTTCTTAGCTCTCTAAGCTACCTTTACAAAGAGGAAAGAAGGTACTCTAGAAATAATTATAACCATTATCATTAGCATGATACTGACTTTTTTTTTTTTAAGGTCTGTGGCTTCTTGTGGACATATTTAACACAACCCCTCTCCACACCATTTTTTTAAGGGATCAAAATTTGCCCACCACCAAAAAACAAAAGATTAAAAAAAAAAGACAACCACAGATAACCTTATAGAAAAGAGAAGAAAAAAGACAAGATCTATTGTGAGATAACGACCCACACTTTAAACACAGGAAATAGTCGTAAGGTGACGGTGAACAAACAAAAATACAATACAACCTCAACATCCCCATTTTACACATAAGAATCAATAGTGAAGAGACCAATACACACTCAAATACAATGTACTGTAACATCATACGAATTCATGACATCAAATAGAAACATATACACAAGTATATACCCCCCCAACCAGCTATCCCCTCCCCCCAAACAAAAAACCCTCTAAACAGACTGTTACACACTAAAATACAATGTACTGAAACATCCTACAAATTCATGACATCAAATAGAAACATATACAAGAGTATA
>CM060337.1:44261605-44264105 GCA_030674155.1 Stramonita haemastoma
CGAATACAACTACATAACACATATACCGTGACATCAAAAAGGTGAATACATTATCATAATCACAGCTTCCTGCATACATCATCACACAAGAGTTCACCCAAAAGTCATCAGGCAGAGAAGGAGGGAAGGAAGGAGGGAAGGAAGGAAGGAAGGAAGGAAGGACGAAAGGAAGGAAGGCATGAAGAACAGACCACTGACCACATCTGAGACAGGCGCTGTGGTATTTGCGGCCCAGAGCTCGCCTCTCCTCAGCAAAGTACACGGTTCTGTCGCAGCGTGGGCACTTCTCTCCCCCTCCTAGAGTCGGCATCGTGGGCAGTGAGTGGTCTTAGGATTTTGGTCACAAGGGTAAACTGCAAACACACACACACACACACACACACAAGATTCATGATTTATTTCGCCTTTGAGTTTGACCCCTCTTGAGGCATGGAGGATTTCAGTCAACAAATTCAACTGAAGATATATAATTTGACATACGATAACTGCAGCGGCGATCCCACACACACACACACCACACACACACAACACAACACTTTACTTTTCAAGAATGAAACTGGAAGTCACAATCTTTTTTTTTCCTCTTTGTTTCTCAGCTAGAGCTCTGAGATCCACCAATGATGAGATTTTGCACACACACACACACACACACACACACACACACACACACACACACACAATATATATATATATATATATATATATATATATATATTATATATATATATATATATATATATATATATATAATATAATAAATACAAAATATGTGTGTGTGGAGGGTGATGGTGAGAGAGAGAGAGAGAGAGGAGAGAGAGAGAGAGAGGAGAGAGAGAGAGGAGAGAGAGAGAGAGAGAGAGAGAGAGAGAGAGAGAGAGAGAGAGAGTCTTGTCCAGAAACAGACAAAAAGATAGAAAGCAAGAGAGAGAGAGAGACGGACAGCAAGCAAAACTCCATTATTAAGCCTAACAAATGGGCCAGCAGTGAGGAGGGCTCTGTGGTGAAATCTGATCAAGCAAGACCTGTGATAACAATCCCAAATGAAGACCACACAAAACCACGGATTATCTTTTTGCCTTGGGCCTAATCAGCCCATTGTTGTGTGTTCTCTTACACACACACACACCACACACACACACACACACACACACACCACACCAACACACCCCCAGCCGACACCACGACATACAGACAGACACACACAACACAACACACATTGACAGAAGACAACACAACACACAGAACATTACTAATATCATACCCATATGAGACTATATGTTAGACAAAAACATGAACAGAACAGACCTAAAAAAAAGAAAGCCAAAAAAAAAAAGGAGTTAATTCAGTAATGCACCAAGATACTTCAGACTAGATGTTTAACATTTCTAACGTGCCCATATTATCAACCATAATATTTGTTAAAATGACATCAATGAATTTTTTTTTTTTTTATCTTAAACTGTCTAAGGATATTATCATTGAATTAATGCACAGAAACTGAGTGTGAATAGTTTTTGATAATGTTTCTACACCTGTTTCTTTACCTGTAACACACATATAACCCCCCCCAACCCCAAAAAAACATTCAACTAAACCCTCATTACTACACACCATCACCCCCCAAAACACATTTTCTCTCTCTCTCTCTCTCTCTCTCTCTCCCAACATTTTCTCATCTCTCTTCTTCTCTCTCTTCTCTCTCTCTCTGATGCTTCAAGACAGTAAAAGAGAGGAAGAGTGGCAATATGATAAAAATCTTATGAAGACAAGGCCCCCCCCCCCCTCCAACCAATCTTTGTGCCTGGGGACTTATCTGTCCCCTGTAATGATTATAATCAATCACTCATGAATATTCCTGCTGAAAAGACCAAAATTATCTAACAAAGTAATCACTGGGGGGGAAGGGTGGGGGAGAGAGGGAGGAAGAAGGTGAGAGGAGAAGAGGAAGGAGAGGAGAGGAGGGAGAGAGAGGAGGAGGAAGAGGGAGGGGAGAAGAGAGAGAGAGGGGGGAGAAGAGAAAGAGATAGAAAAGGAGAGGAGAAGAGAGAGAGAGAGAGAAGATGGAGAGAGAGAGAGAGAGGGAGAGAGAGAGAGGGGGGAGATGAGTGAGTAGAGTGATGTGCGCCACACACATGATGTGTGCGTGCGTATGTGTGTGTGTGCATGCATGCATGTGCTCTCTTTTCTCTGTTGTTCATTTGTGTTTGAGCATGAATGAGTCAGGTGTGACAAGTATATCTTCTTTTGTGTGTGAGTAAGCATGCATGCACACATGCACATACACAGACTTACACTTAGAGACTTAAAGAGGAAGTGAAAGTAATTAATTATTACTATATCATACACACATATAGACAAGTATACACTTGAAGCTTGAACAATGCCTCTGAGCATGTGGTAGGATTGTAGTCATTAACACTTTAATGTCTCACACAATGTGTATTCAGGATGCTAAATATCTACGTATTTCAATCAGCATCCTGTTTTCAGTTCTCCCACT